>CP106729.1:159537239-159650043 GCA_025506655.1 Gossypium rotundifolium | reverse complement strand
AGGGTGCCATCTTTATACTAAATTGAAAGCTATTATTGTAAGCAAATTCAATCAGAGGTAAGTATCGCTCCCACATACCTTCGAACTCAAGGATGCAACATCTCAACATATCTTCAAGTCTCTGAATGATTCATTCGAACTGATCATCTGTCTGCGGATGAAAAGATGTGCTAAAGTGTAGTTTCGTACCTAAAGCATCTTGCAATTTCTTCCAAAACCATGATGTGAATCCCGAGTCCCTATCCGAAATAATAGAAATAGGCACACATGTAATCTCATAATCTGTGATACATATAATTCAGCTAGTTTATCAAGTGAATAATCAGTGCAAAACGGAACAAAATGAGTAATTTAGTCAATCTATCTACAATAACCCAGATTGCATATTTCTTGCTCAGTGTCAACAGTAGACCAGATACAAAATCCATTGTGACTTTGTCCCACTTCCACTCAGGTATCATAATTGATTGAAGTAACCCAGAAAGTACCTGATGCTCGGCTTTCACTTGATGATAGACTAGGCATTTTGAAACAAAATCTTATATGTCTCATCTCATACCAGACCACCAATAGAACTGTTTCAGATCATTATACATTTTAGTACTACCCGGATGAATAGATAACTGACTATTGTGAGCTTCATTCAAAATCATCTGAATCAACTCTGAATTCCTCAAAACATATATTCAAATTTTGAACCTCAAACAGTCATTTTCATCAACTCAGAATTCTGATTCAACATTAGTTTCACACTAAGCTTGCTTTGCTAACAAATCATTATCAATTTTTGGGCATCACAAATTTGTTGAACAAACAACGGTCTTGCTTTAAATTCATCTATTATCGAACCATCATCAGATATAACCATATGTGCATTTATTGCATGCAGAGCAAATAATGACTTTCGACTTAAAGCATCAGCAACAACATTAGCCTTTCCCGGATGGTAGTCAATCAATAGCTCATAATCTTTCAACAGCTCTAACCATCGGCGTTGTCTCAAATTCAAATCCTTCTAAGTCATCAAATACTTTAGGCTTTTGTGATCAGAATAAACATTACATTTCTCACCGAACAGATAATGACGCCAAATCTTCAATGCAAACACAATGGCTGCTAGTTCCAAATCATGTGTTGGATAGTTCTTTTCATGTGGCCTCAATTGTCTCGAGGCATAAGCTATAATCTTGCCTTCCTGTATCAGAACACAACCCAAACCATTCAAAGATGCATCACTATAAATGACAAATTCTTTACCCGATTTAGGCTGAATTAACACTAGAGCTTCGGTCAAAATAGCTTTCAACTGTTATAAACTTTTCTGGCACTTCTCTAACCACTCGAACTTAACATCTTTCTGTAACAACTTTGTCAATGGTGCAGCAATCATAGAGAAACCCTTCACGAACTATCTGTAGTAACCAGTAAGTCCCAGAAAGCTTCGAACTTTAGAAACATTTTTCGGTGGTTTCCAGTCAAGTATAGCTGAAATTTTGCTTGGATCAAACCTGATACCTGATGATGATACAACATTGCCGGAAAATGGACTTCACATAACCAGAACTCACACTTAATAAACTTTTATACAACTGTTTATCTTGCAAAGCCTGTAGTACAAGTCTAAGATGCTCGGCTTGCTCGATTTCATCTCGGGAGTAGATCATGATATCATCTATAAACAATACCACAAACCAATCCAAATACTGTCTAAAATTATGATTCATTAGATCCATGAAAACAACAGGTGCATCAGTAAGTCCAAAAGGCACAATCAGAAACTCGTAGTGTTCGTACCTCGTCCGGAAAAGTAGTCTTTGGCCCATCGAGTCTTTAACTCGCAACTGGTAATATCTCGATCTCAAATCTATCTATGAAAACACTTTAGCCCCGTTCAGCTGATCAAACAGGTCATCAATTCTTGGTAACGAATACTTGTTTTTATGGTCACTTTATTAAGTTGTCTGTAGTCAATACACATTCTCATGGTTCCATCTTTCTTTTTCACAAACAGAACTAGTGTACCCCAAGGAGAGAAACTCGGTCGTGCAAATCCCCTATCTGTCAACTGTTGAACTATGCTTTCAATTCTTTTAATTTCGTTGGTACCATCTTATACAGAGCTATAAAAATCAGAGTCGTCCCAGACATTAATTCAATCCCAAACTCAACTTCTTAAATAGGTGGCAAACTCGATAATTCTTCGAGGAACACATCTGGATACTCACATACAATAGGTACTGATTCAATCTTCTTTTTTGTCACTTTAGAATCAAGCACATAAGCAATATAAGCTTCACAACCCTTTCTCACATATTTTTGAGCTGTCATAGAAAATATCATTGCTGGTTCAGATCATTAGATTCAATCCGAATAATCTCATCATTTTGGCATCGTAAATCAATAGTCTTCCATTTACAGTTCACGATAGCATCATGCAGAGTTAACCAGTCCATACCCAGAATTATATCAAACTCATCAAATGGAAACAACATCAAATCAGCTAGAAAAAATGAATCTCGAATCATCAATGGAAAATCCTTACATATTTTATCAACCAAGACACACTAACCTAAGGGTTCGATACTTTAATTACAAACTCAGTAGACTCAACAGGTAAAGTCTTACCGAACACCAAAGTCTCACACATATAGGAATGAGTTGAACCAGGATCAATCAAAGCAATAACAGTAGTATCATAAAAAGTAAAAGTACCAGTAATAACATATGGGGATGAAGCCTCCTCATGTGCACGTATGGCATAAGCTCTGGCTGGTGCGCGAGCCTCAGATCTAACAGCTGAATCTTTAGTCCCACTCTGGCTACCACTCACAATACCTGTATTTCTAGGTGGTCTACCTCGAGTTGTAGTATTACCTGATCTAGTATTCTGAGTGGATTTTGATCAACTATCTCTGAAAACTCCCAAATAAAATGATCTCTGGATCCACATTTAAAATAGGCTCTATCATGAAATCTGCAACTACCGGGATGTCATTTACGACAATGTTCACACTCGGGTTGATTTGATCTGACATTACCCATACTAGCTATAGAGGTAGCTCTCGAGCTCATAGGTGGTCTATCTCG
The DNA here is from genome assembly GCA_025506655.1 of Gossypium rotundifolium. Classification (NCBI taxonomy): domain Eukaryota; kingdom Viridiplantae; phylum Streptophyta; class Magnoliopsida; order Malvales; family Malvaceae; genus Gossypium; species Gossypium rotundifolium. The sequence continues at coordinate 159,646,956 of CP106729.1, read as the reverse complement.
ATCTCGTCTGAAATGACCCATAATATTCTTTGAACGGCTAGTATCATCTCAGAATTTCTTTGAGGTCAACTGAAATGGCTTACTGAATGGCCTTTTGCATGAATCTCTAGCTTCAAAACCAGCTTTTCTTTTCACTTTCCCGAGCTCTTCAGCTTTGCAGGCTCGCTCAACAAGTGCCATGAACTTTTTATCTCTAGTATGCCAACTAACAATTTAATGTCTTCATTCAGCCCATCTTCAAATCTTTTACGCATAATAGCTTCAAATGAAACACACTCTCCGGCATATCTACTGAGTCTAAAAAATTTCCGCTCATATTATGTCACTGTCATCCGCCCCTGTTTTAGCTCAAGAAATTCTTTATGTTTCTAATCAATAAACATTTGGCTGATATATTTCTTAGGGAACTCTGTTTGAAAGAATTCCCAGGTCACTCGTCCTTTGAAACCACCGATACTAGTGTTTTCCACCAGTGATATACAGTGTCTCGTAGCAAAGATATAGCACATTTCAAACACTCATCAGGGGTGCAAGATAATTCATCAAATGCTCGGATGGTATTATCAAGCCAGAACTCAGCTCGTTCACATCATCAGTGGCTCTGAATTCCTCGGCTCCATGTTTTCTTATTTTATCAATAGGTGGCTTTGATGATCTCATCGGATCACTCACCGAAGGTATAATAGGAACTGCAGATGGATTAATCGGGGGTGGAGGTTGTTGTGCAGCCGAATTAGTCTGGATATACAGTGTAAACCAATCATTCATCATTTGGTAAAAGGCTTGTCTAGCCTCCCCATCTAGATTACTCAAAGTAGGTCGAGAATCTATCGGCGCTGTCCCTTTCGCGGGAGAAGGCGCTACACTCTCAACATCATCAGCTACGTCTTGACCAGGATCCATTACTATATGAAAACATATTTTCAAATGTCAGAAGTCATCACACTATCGCAATATAACATATGGCATGTATTGCTAAACTCTTACGCGCTACATTAGTCCTAGAATCAACTAAGTCATAGCTCTGATACCAATCAAATGTAGCACCTCTAACCCGTATCCGTCGCTGGACTAGGGTTACGAGGCATTACCAAAACAAACACAACTCAAAACAAGTGTATATATATATATTTTAAATTAACATTTCATGTATACATATATAGCATACAAATCAAGGCTAGCATATATGTTTTGAATCATTTAAATAGAGTAAATTGCATATTCTATCAATACAAATTTCATACCTCAATAACAAAATCAAACTCATTTTCTTCACATCTAACACTTATCTCAAATTTATAACATAATCAATCATTTATAATTAACATCATTAATCTAATCATTTTATTAAAGTCTTAATAAATAAACATCACTTTAAAACATAAATATAGTATTCGAACATTGTATCATTAAAACCAAATAGCATCAACCACATTTTGTATAACATTCTACCAAACTTAATATCTCCCATACAACCAAATTCGAATATATATATATATTCATAATTTCTTTAATTTACAAATTATATCTAACATTTACAAATTTCAAATTCATAATCAAATCATAAAACTAAATATAATTGTATTACTAATAATCATCCATTAGCATTTCACAATATGGCGAATACATACATATAAATTTTAACTTTGACATTCCAAATCCAAACCTTTCAAGACTTAAAATTAACATAACCACATACTTCCTAATTGTATTCGAACATATAAATTTATATATACCATCATAACCAATTCACAACTTACTAGCTCACATGCATATTAATATTTATTACATATAAATTTCACTTAACTTCACTCAATTCATATATATACATATAAATATACAAATACACATTTGATCATAGTTAGTTTAATAAATCAATCAAACTTTACATAATACATAATAAGTACACCATTACATATCACCTAATCACATTCAACATATCCATGGGTTTATCACTTAGCTTAACCAAAATATCCACATATACATTCGGTTCAAGCTCATATATCAACTAAATCAATCCATCAAACAAACATAACCAAAATAAAAGTATCAACCACATAACCAAGTTTAATATATCTAGTTCTAAAATATAACACAAGCTTACCTATTATGAAACATATACTTAACCAAATATGCATATGAATAAACCTATTCACAACAACTATCGCAAACCATCATCAAAGATAGCAAATCAATCAAAAAAAGATAAGCCATTTTCGCATGGCTATTATTTACATACATAGGTACTTAATTCATATTCAACCTTTTTCTATGCTATACATGCCATATATTCATAATTAACATAGCCAAAATACCAAAGAAAGTTGTCGGTAGTGTGATAGTCCTGCTAACGATCCCCGAGCTCATAACGTATCAAAAATCTATAAAACAGAAATAGACAAAGAAGCACAAGGTAAGCTATTTAAGCTTAGTAAGTCATTAGCAAGGTAAAATCAATTAACTTAACAAAATCATATATACAAAGCTATATCAAGTAGTGAATTATACACAATCACAATTAATTACTCAAATTTTAATATCAAATTCAAATAATGTATACTTTGGCTGAATACACATAGTTAAAAAAACTTATACATGGTTCACATGTTTACACATTAACTTCTGGACAATGAAATAAACATATAACTTACCTTTCATTTCATAACACAGATTATATACTTACTTGAGTTCTTTTAGTTCAATTATCACATTAGCCTTCACTTACACATGCCCATTGAACCATTCGAAATTAAAAAGGATACGCGGATAGTCAGAAGCTTGTACAATGCCAACGTCCAAGACGTGGTCTTACATGTAATCACATGTCGATGCCCCTGTCCCAGACAGGGTCTTACACGAATCAAATACGATGCTAATGTCCCAGACATGGTCTTACACGATAACACATATCGGATATCCTATGTCATGACATATGTATCCTATCTATTCCTAATGTTCATACGGGCTTACGGACGTCGAATCTCGGTTGAATCAAGCTCAAAAGTTAGCCAAATCACAATACCCACATTCGGCCATAGCATATATAAATTAAAATAATTCCTTTTAATATATAACAAGTACACATCCATGGTTATTTCAACATTTAAATGCTTATTGACTTACCGCAGATGTCGTCGACTGTTAAATCGGCTACTCGACCACTTTTGTCTCTCCCCAATCCAAATCTAATTTCTTTAAATCTTGATCTAAACATTTTCAAATTAAGCTTATTTAAACACCATTCTATTCAATTTAGCCTAAAAAAACATAAATGAGAAAATTAAAAATTTGCCCCTAACATTTCACACTTTTTACAATTTAGTCTTTTTGCTAAAAACACAAAATACACAAATTTTGACTACACTCCTAGTGTCCATACAAAACTTGTTAATCTAACACATATATTTCACATTTCATTATCAAACATCAAAAACCACATGGTATCATCAATTTGAAAACAAAAAATCATCATCAAAATCACAAATTGAGACATGGATTTTGAAGTACACTTAACAACGATCTCAAAAAGTAAAAATTATCAAAAATGAACAATTACCTTACCTTAATTTGAAGAACATAAGGCCAAACCCTAGTTGCTTCTTATTTCATTTTCTTTTTCTTGGTTTCAATTAGCTTAAAAAAAGATGAACATTGGTTTCTTTTATTTAATTATAACTTATATTATATTTGTAACACCCCAAACCTGGCCTAAACATTATGAATAGATCTAGCATGCCACATCAGGTGATGTTTCAAACCTTATGGTTGTTTGGAAAACATATTTTCAAAATCCAACTTGAACGTTCAAAATTTTGTTTCTTGACGCTTATCTTCAAAAGGAGTTTACTCAATTTAATACCCTTTCAAAAAAGCACGTTTTATATTGTTTAGTAAAAATTGATTCGATTGCAAAAATTTAGTCTTATCATTTACGGAAATGTGATATTTGAAAAACAGTTGTTATCGTTTTGAAAACCTTGTTTGATTAAATTCATAGTGTTTAAAGAAAACCCAAATAAAGTTAAAACAGTTCCAATGGCCTTATTACAACAATTACAAATCCCAATATTTGAAATAAAAAGAACCTAAATTTAAAATACATAGTTCACCCTCAAATATGCGAAACATGTGGCCACCTCCGAGTCCCACGCGACTCCAAACCATCTAAGGCTGGGGATTACCTACATTTAAAGAAAAGGGTGAGTTACAAGAACTCAGTGTGCAATCCCAAATACAGTCACAGTCTGAGCCTAAGCCCATGCAGTATCAGTTTAGGCCTAAGCCCCAAAGTCATGGTAATGCAATAAAAATGCAGCCCAACCCAATCCAACCATCACTTCACATGTACCAGCCTTACACTCCATGTGGGGACCAAGTCAACCCACCTAGCCTTACACACCAAGAACGCAGTCGAGCTGCCAGTATAAACGCAGCAACGTTGCCAGTAACAGTATACGTGACTAAGCCACTAAAATCAGTAAATCGTGGTAGAGCCAGTATAACGTATCATAGCCACCAGTACAGTACCTCCTCTGAATATATAACCCAACCCAAAGCAACATGTTGTGACATAATAATTCAGTGTAGCAGTAATATACCATCATAGCAATTAAACAAATTACACACAAACATATTAAATCTACCCCTAAGGGTAGAACGGTAATTTGGTCGATAGAGGTAAAACGGTAATTCACCCCTCAGAGGTATAATAGTAATTTCACCCATCGAGGGCATTTCATTAATTTCACCAATCGAGGGCATTTCAGTAATTTCACCCTTTAAGGGTATCCAGTAATTTTTCTCACCAAGGGTATTTTGTAATTTGCTCGCTGAGGGTATTTCGATAATTTAACCACCGAGGGTATTTTAGTAATTTGGCCATCTAATAGACTTTTAGTTGCCTCGAGCGACTCAAGACCCTTTTTTGGTCAAAACGGTGTAGTTGGGCCTAAAGCCCAATTTTGGGCCCAATAGGCCCACACGTTCGTGTTGCCCATTCAGCTCGTTCTCAGTTTTGATTTTACGGACTTCGCAGTCGCATCAATTATTTGAAAGTTTTCCATCGATTTTGCTCTTGTGGGCTCGTTAGCCCATTAGGCCCACTTAGCCCATTTTAACTCGATAAGGCCCATTACAGCCTCAGATTCGCGAGAGTGCTCGAGACACCCTCAATGATCTATTGCCATCTTTAGTTGCTCGGTCTAACACTATGAGCACTCGTACGCTTTAGTATCCCGATTGTCGATACTTCATGATCCCGGCATTTTGGCTTATGCCCGAATCACAGAACCCTACATAGCCACAATCAATAGTGTGAGATTACACACCTGTTACGAACGTAGATTGAAACTCCCGAGATTATGCACCTATGAAAATAATTCATCCCAATCCATTAGTATCATCCCTGATAAAACATATTCGAAACTTTCTTCAACCGAGTGACAATATTTGGCTTTCTTCTTTCTTGGCTAATGCAAACAAACTCCTAAACTGATTGATGCACAGGGGGGTTAGCATCCACCAATATTCGACAATAGAGAGAGAAATCCAGCAACGATTAGTACTACTTACCCTTAGATTCAATGAAGACAGATTCCTTGAACAAAAGGAGTTAAGCACGCACGGCCATCAACGATGATAATTAACTAGGAAGAAAAAGAAAAAGTTAGAAGCGCACGAGAAACCAAAATAAATAGATTCGTAGTTGTTCCCCCCAAGAAGTTTTGGTCCTCACCAATCGGAACACCAATGATTCGAGAAGGAGACGAGTGAACTGGTTCGACCTTTGACCAAGGACAAGCCAAATAGAAAAGAAGGTTTTGGCCACAAGGGTAGCACCACGAACTAATGGTGGACGTAGAAGAAAGTGTGGAAACTCAGTTTTTGGAAAAGAAAAAAATCGCCAAGTATGGTAGAAGAAAGTGAAGAAAGATGTGTTGGTACGGTATAGAGGTAAAGAAGATAATTGAGTAGAAGGAAAGAAAAGTAAAGATGGATGGTCTTACCAAATTGGCACTTAGAAAAAGAATGTATGAGGAAGGAAAAGAGAGGAAAATGAAGAAGTTGGTACAAATCAGAATAGCAGAGAAAAGACCCGAAATGCGAAACGCCAAAGAACAACTAGAGAAATTCGGCACCTCTTTCCATTCAAGGCTGAAATGTCACCCAAGCCCCTCTTCAACTGAAATTCTCATCCCGCACGCTCCCAAATTTGGCCAACTCTATCACTCTCCCCTATCCCACAACTTTCTCCCCTTTTTGGTCCTCAATTTGCTCTTCACCTTCCATTCAAAGTTGATTGACCAAGTCTCTATCAACCTTGTAGAGTTCTAACCTAACTCCACTTCTTCCACTCCCAAAGAATAAAATAAAAGCTCCCATATGCAGCTTGTGGGATTCGAACCTCTTCCCCCTTTCTCTCCCATTGACGCCACAACCATCCTACCACAAGGCAAACTTGTGTTAAAAACCATACTTTAATTTATATAAGTCCTACCTCCAACAACCCTCTCCACTAAAGAGCCCAAAAGCCAAAATTTTTTCAGGGCTTGGCCTCGACCCCATGCCTCCTAAAGCCCTTAAACCCCCTCAAATAACCCACAGAGTAAGAACAACATGCAATTATACAAAAATCACAAACCCCTAATTTTTGGGATGTTACAATATTATTACCAAATTACCTAATTAACCTTTTAACTTAAATGGGCTAATTGCTCTTTAAGGACCTCATATTAAAAAGCCACTTCCAAATAAGAACTTTACACTTTAATTTGTAACCTTTACATTTTACGTGATTAAGTCCTTTTTATTTAATCGGATACCTAAACGACAAAATTAAGTCACAAAAATTTAACACTAAAAAATTCACACATAATAAACACGAAAAGTAATTTTAAAAATATTTTTTGGACTCGAATTTTTGGTCTCGAAACCACTTTTTTGATTAGAGTCAAAATTGGGATGTTACAAGACTACTGCTGCTGTCTAAAACTATTTTAATGCAAAATGTTCATTTCCAAGTTTATAACACCCTTATTTCATTTCTCTACAATTTTTTGCATTATTGTCTCTTATTTCTCTTATTTCTCAATAGCAAGCAATTTTGGCTTTTTGTCGAATCCCGTTTTCTACATTTCGGGTACACACCTGGTATCGTTTTTTATGCTTAAGCACTCTTAAGCCTCCAGAACCTAAAAATCGACCAACATATCTCCAGATTAATCACTTAATTCATTTTTAATCAACCAATTTCAGAAGAAACTCGACTAAAAACCTAGCAAAACCCTTACCTCGCTTGAGTAGCCACGACTTCGTACAATCACAGCGCCGATTCAAAACCACCAGCCCATTGACTAACTCATAAACACTAAAAAGGAATCCCCTTTTAGAGATTAACCAAGAACTATTAACAATAGATAAAACCCTTACTTACCGAACATGCGCAACCAATGATGAACAACCGAATCAATTTGGAAAAAAAGAAAGAAACAAAAAGGGAAAAAATAATGGAAATTTCGACAGTAACTAGGGGAAAGAATCAACAGAGGAGGGAAAAAAAGAGGAAGAAAACGTTAGAAAAAGTTTGGGGAATTGAAGAGAAAACTGAAATTCTACTTTTTTTTGCAACAAAAAGATAATCAGATTATTTTCTAATAACCTCTCCCTAAGTATCTCCTAAAATCACTCCCTATTAACCCACTAAAACACAACTACTCAGAATTTTGCCCTAACATAACTCTTAGCCGAAATTGGAGCAAAAGTACTATCTACACACCATCACAGAGAATTGAACACAGGACCTCTAACACTCAAACACTCCACTTAACCACCAGACCAGCAGGCCCATTCTAATATAAACTTACCAACAATTAAACTTAAGCCATTTGCACAAGGTTAAGGCTTTATTTATAAAAAAATACCAAAATTTGCCTAAGTAAGGCTTGAACTTGGGACCTCTCACACACATCTAGAACACATAACCACTGAAGCAGATAGACATTATGTGTCACACATACACAAAATCAAAAATTAAAATTTTGGGGTGTTACAATTCTACCCACTAAAAGAAAATTTCATCCTCGAAATTTACTCGGTCAGAATAGATGAGGATATTATTCACACATCGTATCCTCAGGCTCCCACGTAGCCTCCTCAGTGCTATGATTATGCCAAAGAACCTTAACCAGTGGAATAGATTTCCTCCTCAGTACTTTTACATCTCGATCTAAAATCTGAACCAGCTCCTCCTCAAAGTTCAAGTCTGGCCTAATCTCAATCTCCTCAATGGAAATGATTTGAGTAGGATCAGAGTGGTAGGGCCTCAACATCGAGTCATGGAACACGTCATGGATATGATCCAACTCTAGAGGTAGCTCCAACTGATAAATGATTGGTCCCACTCGCTTCAAAATATGGTAAGGTCTAATAAACCTAGGGCTCAACTTGTCCTTACGACCAAACCTCAGTACCTTCTTCCATGGCGAGACCTTAAGGAATACAAAGTGCCCCATCTGAATACTCAATCTCACATCGCTTTAGGTCTACATAGGATTTCTATCTGTTAGAAGCCACTTTCAATTAATCTCGAATCAGTCTAACCTTATCCTTTGTCCTAGAAACCAACTCAAGATCCAGAACACGTCGCTCGCCCAACTCAGTCCAACATAAAGGAGTGTGATACTTACGACCATACAGTGCCCCGTAAGGTGCCATTTGGATGCTAGACTGGAAACTGTTATTTTAGGCGAACTCTGCTAGCGGTAGATAATCCTCCCAACTGCCTCAAAAATCAATAGCACAACTCCTGAATTTGAGCCTTAAGCTCCACAAGCTCCTGTAAGAGTATGCCTAAAGGTCAATCATGAGATGGTTGTAAAAACATACTTGATTTACCATGTTTATTAAAATAAAGCATTGTCATTATTATTTCAATTTTTTTCTTTCTAGGTGTACAAATAAACTGTTTTATAATAATGTCCTGAGAATAATATGATTATTCTTAAAAGATCCTTAATCAAGTATTATTGTTGACTAGGACAACAATAATGCATTAAGACTAACATGTAGTTGATTGATGATAAAGAGTTGTCATTGATATGGAGTGTCAAAATCAACGCAAGAATATGTGTGTTAGAGAACATCATATTGGATTGACTCGTTATCAGTATGTTTCTTGGATTATTATGTAATTGACACAACATTACTTATAGTGATTAAAATGTATATGATCATCAGACTTGAGATCATCATTATCCCAACATCGTGAGTTGTATATTTTGATACAGTCAACTGTACACCGTAGCAGGTTGTTCTATAAAGGTTGATGTTGGATATACCACAATCTATGTAGAGGGATATGGTTGATCAATATAGGGTAAGTATCAATATAGGATAAGTCCCTCCTACATAATAGGAGTAATATCTTAGACCACTTGATTGAGTGAGACTAAAAATGCATGGCCATGCTCAAATGAGTTGATATGAGATGTCATACTAATTTGTATATCATAGTCTACTCAAGATATCAAGAAACATGGGATGGACTATACAAGTGTGACTATCTCATGACTTGTATCCGTTTCAAAGATAAAGGACTTAAGGATTAATGCATGAAAGGTTAATCACAAAAGGTTATGTCAAATCATGACTTCTTGTAGCTTAGGTAGAAATGATGCATTGCTAGATGCCACTCATTATTTGTAACATTAGAATCGTTCTAGTATTACTGCTAATGTTGCAAGAACCTACAGGGTCACACCCTATGGTTGAAATGAACGGAATAAAACATAGTTGGTATTGTGTTTGGTTGTCACATGAATTAAATTAATTAAAGAATTAATTTAATTGGGCAATCAAGTATTGAACATATTATATGTACAAGTATGTTGTACACATAATGACAACATAGTTCTATTAATATATGAATTTTATTTGTATATAAATTTAAATAAATATAGTTTACCAAAATCCTTGTTATAATTAATGTAATCATAATTTTGGATATAATTAATGTAATTATGATTTTCAGTTAAAAATTTATTGTATTTATTTAATTTTATGATACATTCAAGAGATACCAATTATAAAAGGTATTAAAAAGATACAAAGCATAAGAGAAACCCTAAGAGATTATTTGTGAGGTCTAGCAGCCGTCAAGCAAATAAACCTCTAAAATAGTTTTAGAGATTTCTTTCGTTTATAGTCAAATGGGGTGGATTACGTAGAGGCTGACATCGGAATAAGGTTGTGGCTTGGTTCAACAGTAGATCAAAACTCTTGTTGTTGAGGCGTCGCTGTTTACTCATATTGAAGTTTCGGTAATTTTGAAACCTTTATTTCACCCTAATTCATTCCTCACACGCGGATTCATTGTTTGGATCACCGGAATTAATTTTATTTTACTACGTCATGGGGGTGCCGGCGTTCCAACAGTGGTATCAGAGCCACTTGTGTGATACAAACTCGAGTTTAAATACTTGGGTGATGCAATTGTATGAGATGCATGCTTTAATTTTATTGCATTTGTAATTATTTAAATCATTTAAGCATAACCTGATAACTATTCCTTTCGATAATTGATTAAATGTTAATCATGGTGTTATGGCCTATTCTATTTTATGTTATTAGTTTTAACTATTAACAAATCTGTAATAATGTGACGGTGGTATTTACAGTTTCCAGTAAGAGTTAACTGGCTAGTGGAACAAGGGTTGTTCCAATATGAAACCTCAAGGATTAAAATCCTAAAACAAGATTCTATTGATAAAAGTTATCAAATTGTGAGGTTTCATTTGACTGGGGTATGCGATTCGTACCACGGGGGCTCCATCTTCTTATTACAGTATGTTTTGTTAATAAAATAAATTTATAAACTTGATGGGCCACAAAAGGTTGAAATGATATTTTATGATTCACCTTAGCAAAAGCGTTGAATTATGTATGCTACGGTGTTTGAAATGCATAGTTATAGCCCGATGAACCATTTGATAAAAGGTTGTAATTTTATATATATATATATATATGCCCTGATTGTTGTGCCTTACTACTATTCTCTTGTATTTCTCTTCTCATCTTACTCCCTCGTATGTAAAATGAATTTCTGCATATTGTAATTTGCAAGAGTTGCTATGAACTAGATGAAGAAGGAAGTTGGGACAACTATTGTGAATTGATAGCTTGTGAAACGGCTTACACCTTTAGGTTTCCTTTTGGTTCTGCCATTGGCTTGGGTTGAATCACCTTAGTTTATGGGCTATAACTATTGCAGTTATTTATTGCTTTATTTATTTATGTATAAGATGCTATGGATGTCTAAAGCATGCCAATTTTTATATATTAAAATTTTATAATAATAAACCCCATTAATTGAAGAGATCAATTAAAAGACTAAATGGACTAAAGTAGACCATAATTGGTGAGATGGAACAACCTTAATTAAATCCCTCTATTAAAATATTAAGTTAACATGGCCTTCCAATTTTTCCCTCATGAAGGCCTTGATCAATACTATGTAGGTTCTGCCAAAGTGAAGTACTAGTATTTATCTTGGTTAAACGTGAAGAATAAACAAGTGATATTCGCTGGTTAAAATTGGTTAATGACTTAACTAGGTTACTCTAATAAGATTAGAAACCTAGAGGCAAGTAAATTGGATAAATCATAAGATGATTAGAACAAGAGTTGTTCACCAAATATTATGAGTTACATATGATGTAATTAGCAAATGTTGCTTACCTAAATAGCCATAGTCTTAAGAGTAAAGCCAAAGCTGATTTAAGAGGAGGTGAAATATGGATCCTTAACCCACTAGAAATACTTTTGAGAAAGTTTTTCTGGAATTAATATATGAGGGTTATTAATTTTGAAATAAAATAGTGGGAACATCATTGAATAAAATCTTTTTAATGATTGATATAAAATTGGTAAATTTACTCACACACATATTTAATTGTTGTAGATATATTATGGCTACAAACACTACCACACTCTCATTGCAATCGGTCCTTGAGAAGGACAAATTAAATGGTTTGAATTTTCTTGACTGGTTCCGTAACTTGAGAATTGTCCTCAAACAAGAACGAAAATTATATGTCATTGAACAACCAATTCCTAATGAACCACCCGCTAATGCCTCGAAGACTGATAAAGATGCTTACAAGAAGTATCTCGATGACATGGTAGATGTTGGATGTCTTATGCTTGCCACTGTGAATCCTGAGCTTTAGAAGCAACATGAGGACATGGTTGCTTATGATATGATCGAGCACCTAAAAGAACTTTATCATGAGCAAGCACGGCAAGAGATGTTCGATATCCCTAAGGCCCTATTCTAATGTAAGTTGGCTGAAGGAAGCCCAGTAGGACCTCATGTCCTTAAGATGATTAGTTATATTGAAAGCCTATCTAAGCTTGGATTTTCATTGAGCCAAGTGTTTGCCACTGATGTTATTCTACAATCGTTGGCAGATAACTACAGCGAGTTTGTCCTCAATTTCAATATGAATGAAATTGACAAGACTCTGCCATAGTTGCTCAATATGTTATGAACTGCTGAAGGCAACATGAAAAAGGTTGGACCCAAGCCCATACTGATGGTCTGCAATAACAAAGGCAAGAGAAAGGCCAAAGTTCAAAAAAATACCAAAGGCAAAGGTAAGCCCAAGCTTGGAAAAGGAAAGGCTGCACTGAAACCTAAAGGTGGGGTGTCTAAGGAAGGAAACTGCTTTCATTGCGGTGTGACTGGACATTGGAAACGAAACTGCCCTACCTATCTTGAGGAAGTCAAGAAGGCTAAAGCAAGCGAACGTCTGCTTCAGGTATTTATGTTATTGATATTAATTTATCAACTACTACTTCTTGGGTATTAGATACTAGTTGTGGTTCTCATATTTGTACTTCTATACAGGGACTACAAAGGAGTAGGACTTTGGCTAGAAGAGATGTGGACCTGCGAGTTGGAAATGGAGCAAAAGTTGCTGCATTAGCTGTGGGAACATATAATTTATCTTTGCCTACCGGACTTGATTTATGTTTAAAGGATTGTTATTTTTTGCCCAGTTTGACTAAAAACATTATTTCATTTTCTTGTTTAGACAAAATTGGTTTTGAGATAATTATAAAGAATAATTGTTGTTCCTTTTATCTCAATAATATTTTCTATGGTTCGGCACAATTGATTAATGGCCTTTATATTTTAGATCAAACGAATCCCATTTACAACATAAATACTAAAAGATCTAAAATAAATAACTCAAATCAAACTTATCTTTGGCATTTTCGTTTGGGCCACATAAGTGAGAAACACATATCCAAACTCCATAGAGATGGTCTCTTGAACTCATTTGTTTTTGAACAATTTGAAGTATGTGAATCTTGCTTATTGGGAAAAATGACTAAATCTCCTTTTACTGGTAAAAGTGAACGAGCTAGTGATTTATTGGGCCTAATACATTCGGATGTATGTGGACCAATAAATACACAGGCCTGAGGTGGATTTCACTTCTTCATTACTTTCACTGATGATTTCAGTAGATATGGGTATGTTTGTCTCATGCGCCATAAGTCTGAGTCCCTTGAAAAGTTCAAGGAATTCAAAAATGAAGTAAAAAATCAACTAGGCAAAACTATCAAGTCACTTCGATCTGATCGAGGTGGAGAGTATTTGAGCCTAGAGTTTGATGATCTTTTGAAGGAATGTGGGATTGTCTCACAACTTACTCCTCTTGGTACTCCTCAATGGAATGGAGTATCTGAGAGAAGAAATAGAACTTTGTTAGACATGGTTCGATCCATGATGAGTCATGCTGATCTACCGACTTCTTTTTGGGGACATGCACTTAAGACAGTTGCTTTCACACTAAATCGTGTTCCATCTAAATCGGTTCAAAAGATGCCATATGAGATGTGGACTGGGAAACATCTCAGTATGTCTTTTAGGAAAATTTGGGGTTGTGAAGCTTATGTTAAACGTTAGACGTCTACTAAGCTTGAACCCAAATCTGAAAGGTGTATTTTTGTGGGGTATCCAAAAGAAACAAAAGGATATTATTTCTTTAATCCCACTTAGAACAAAACATTTGTTGCTCGAACTGGTGTCTTCCCAGAGAGAGAATTTACTTCTAGAAAATGAAGTGGGAGAAAGATTAAACTTGAAGAAATTCAAGAATCACAAGATACAACTGAACCAGAGATTGAACATCAGCAAATTCTATAGGAAATTGAGGAAAAAACAACTGTTGTAGAAACATAACCACCGTGCAGATCTTGAAGAGAACGCAATGCACTTGAGAGATATGGATTTCTCATTACAATGCATGGTGACGGTCTTCTTATAGATCAAGATGAGCCTAGGACTTATCAAGAAGCGGTGACGAGCCCAGACTCTGAGAAATGGCTTGAGGCCATGAGATCTGAGATGGATTCTATGTATGAAAACCAGGTATAGACTTTGATTGACCCACCCAAAGGGGTTAAACCTATAGGGTGCAAATGGGTTTTCAAAAAGAAAATCGACATGGATGGTAATGTACAAACATACAAAGGGCGATTAGTTGCTAAAGTTTTCACCAAATTCATGGTGTTGACTATGATAAAACCTTTTCTCCTGTAGCTATGTTTCAATCCATCAGGATCTTGCTCACCATAGCTACATTTCATGATTATGAAATCTGGCAGATGGATGCCAAAATAGCTTTCCTTAACGAGAAACTTGAAGAGGATGTGTACATGACACAACCTAAAGGTTTTGTCAATCCAAAAGACGCTAGAAAGATATGTAAGATACAAAGATCCATTTATGGATTAAAGCAAGCTTCTCGAAGTTGGAATCTTCGTTTTAATGATGCAATCATAGAGTTTGGTTTTATCAAAAATAAAGATGAACCATGTGTTTACAAGAAAGTTAGTGGGAGCACTATCACATTCTTGGTACTGTATGTGGATGACATACTTATCATGGGAAATGACATACCTACCTTGCAGTTTTTTAAGACTTGGTTAGAGGAAGTTGTTTTTCTATGAAGGACTTGGGCGAAGCCACTTACATCTTAGGAGTCAAGATCTATAGAGATAGATCAAGACGACTATTAGGTCTAAACCAACGTACATACATAGATAAAGTACTGAAAAGGTTCAGTATGGAAGAATCTAAAAGAGGATTCCTACCTATGAGACATGAAATTTCACTCTCGAAGGAAATGTGTCCTTCAACTCCACAAGAGAGAGAATGCATGAGTAAAATTCCATATGCTTCTGCTATTGGATCTATCATGTATGCCATGTTATGTACTCGTCCAGATGTCTCATATGCCTTAAGTATGATGAGCAGGTACCAAGTAGATCTTGGTGAAAGTCATTGGACCATATTAAAGAATATCCTTAAGTACTTAAGAAGAACTAAGGATACGATCCTAATATATGGAGGTGAGGAAGAGTTAAGTGTAAAAGGTTACACTAATGCTAGCTTCCAAACTGACAAGGACGATTCTCGATCGCAATCAGGTTTTGTGTTTTGCCTTAATAGTGGTGCTGTGAGCTGGAAGAGTTCAAAGCAAAGTACAGTAGCTGATTCTACAATAGAGGTCGAGTATATTGTAGCCAGTGAGGCAGCAAAAGAAGCGGTTTGGATTAAGAAGTTCATTACTGAACTAGGGATTGTGCCTAGCATATCAGATGCTATAGAACTCCGATGTGATAACAATGGAGCTATTGCACAAGCTAAAGAACCTAGATCTCACCAGCGATCCAAACATATACCTAGGCTCTACCATCTTATTCGAGAGATTATCGATCGAGGGGATGTAGAGATATGCAGAGTACCTACAGATGATAACATTGTTGATCCCCTGACCAAGCCTCTGACACAGTAGAAGTATGATCGTCACACTAAGTCACTTGGTATTAGTTATATGAGTGATTGGTCTTAGTGCTACTGGGAGATTGTAAGAGTATGCATTGGTCCTAGTGCTAGTGGGAGATTGTAAGAGTATGCCCAAAGATCAATCATAAGATGGTTGTAAAAACATACTTGATTTACCGTGTTTATTAATATAAAGCGTTGTCATTATTATTTTAATTTTTTTCTTTCTGAGAGTACAAATATACTATTTTATAATAATGTCCTGAGAATAATATAATTATTCTTAAAAGATCCTTAGTCAAGTATTATTGTTGACTAAGACAACAATAATGCATTAAGACTAACATGTAGTTGATTGATGATAAAGAGTTGTCATTGATATGGAGTGTCAAAATCAATGCATGAATATGTGTGTTAGAGAACAACATATTGGATTGACCCGCTATGAGTATGTTTCTTGGATTATTATGTAATTGTCACAACATTACTTATAGTGATTAATATGTATATGATCATCAGACTTGAGATCATCATTATCTCAACATCGTGAGTTGTATATTTTGATACAGTCAAATGTACACCGTAACAGGTTGTTCTATAAAGGCTGATGTTGGATATACCACAATCTATGTAGAGGGATATGGTTGATCAATATAGGATAAGTCCCTCCTACATAATAAGAGTAATATCTTAGGCCACTTGATTGAGTGAGACTAGAAATGCATGGCCATGCTCAAATGAGTTAATATGAGATGTCATACTAATTTGTATATCATAGTCTACTCAAGATATCAAGTAACATGGGATGGACTATGCAAGTGTGACTATCTCATGACTTGTATCCGTTCTAGAGATAAAGGACTTAAGGATTAATGCATGAAAGGTTAATCACAAAAGGTTATGTCGAATCATGACTTCTTGTAGCTTAGGTAGTAATGATGCATTGCTAGATGCCATTCATTGTTTGTAACATTAGAATTGCTCTAGTATTACTGCTAGCATTGCAAGAACCTACAGGGTCACACCCTATGGTTGAAATGAACAGAATAAAAGATAGTTGGTATTGTGTTTGGTTGTCACATGAAGAATTAATTTAATTGGGCAATCAAATATTGAACATATTATATGTACAAGGATGTTGTAGACATAATGACAACATAGTTCTATTAATATATGAATTTTATTCGTATATAAATTTAAATAAATATAGTTTATCGAAATCCTTGTTATAATTAATGTAATTATAATTTTGGATGTAATTAATGTAATTGTGATTTTCGGTTAAAAACTTTATTGTATTTATTTAATTTTATGATACATTCAAGAGATACCAATTATAAAAGGTATTAAAAAGATACAAAGCTTAAGAGAAACCCTAGAGATTGTTTGTGAGGTTTAGCAGCCGTCAAGCAAATAAACCTCAAAAATAGTTTTGGAGATTTCTTCCGTTCATAGTCAAATCGGGTGGATTACGTAGAGGTTGACATCGAAATAAGGTTGCGCTTGGTTCTACAGTAGATCAAAACTCTTGCTGTTGAGGCGTCGCTATCTACTCAGTTAAATTTTTGGTAATTTTGAAACCTTTATTTCACCTCGATTCGTTCTTCACACATGGATTCATGGTTTGGATCACCGGAATTAATTTTATTTTGCTGCGCCATGGGGGTTTTGGTATTCCAACATCTCCTTTGGTGCTATTCGATAGGGAGCGGTGGACACCGAGATGTACCTGAAAGTAGCTCAATCCCAAATTCTAACTCGTGATTCGAAGGTAACCATGGTAGCTCCTCAGGAAAGACGTCCAAAAAATCCTTTACTGTTCTGATATCCTTAACTCTATAATCCCTAGAATTTGAAACACTTACGTAGGCCAAGAATGCCTCACATCCCTTACGAACCATCTTCTCTGCCACCAGTGCAAAGATCACATTAGATAAGTAATTACGACTTTCTCCAATTATGACTACCTCCTTATCCTCCTCAGTCCTTAGTATGACCCTCTTAGTCGTATAGTCCAAGCTAACACGATGCTTTACTAACCATTCCATCCCCAGAATTAGGTTGAACTCCCCAAATGAAAGCTCCATCAAATTAGCCAGGAAGATTGCCCCTTGTACCTCTAAAGGAACGTCCCTATACAGTTTGCTAACTCTAACAGATTCCCCTAACGGGATCAATATTGTAACCTCACTCGTAGTGATCTCAACTGAAATCCCCAAGTTTTCAGACAAAATACAGGCTATATAGGAGTGAGTGGATAATATATCTATCAATGCACTATAAGGTACATCATGAATAAAGAACGTATCTATGATGATGTCTGGAGCATCTCCATCCTCTCAGCAATGTGCAACATATACTAGAGTCGGCTGCCTCACCTTAGCCTACCCAGCACCTCTGTCCGGTGCTCTCTACCCACAGCCCATACCATTACCACCCCTAGCCTGACCACGGCCTCTTAGTGGCTGCTTTACTACCCTTTGTGGCTGTGCAATACTAGTACCCTGAGCTTGCATTTGATCAGCCCTCAATGAACACTCCCTGATACGATGATCCAATGATCGACCTCAGACACGCTATAATAGTCCGGTTTATACCCTAACCAGAATAGTGGTTTCGGGACCATAAATTTGAGTCTGTATAATATTTTGATATTATTTACTGTGCCGTTGATATGTGACTAAGCATGTGTTTAAATTTCGTAAGCTAATTAGTCCATTTGAATGTTTAATTTGAACAAATGATTGAATTGCATTAAATGTGAAAGTTGCTTGTTAATTGTTAAAGTACTTAAGTGATGTGGCTTTGTAAGTTGTGGCCTTAAGTGGCAAATAGACCACTTTTAAGATAGTAGACATTAGAAGGACAAATGTTCCCTTGATGTATGTTTGTTTGAATTATTATGAAAGGGTTAAATGAGTAATTTGATTGAGTAAAGGCTAATAAACCAAAATCAATTGAAAAAGCCATTTTCATCCTTATTGATGACCGAATATGAGAAAATGAACAAGGGTTTTGAGCTTTGGATGTTTCGGCTAGCTTTAAGCAAGATTAAGGTAAGTTTTTGACTTCGATTTTTGATAATTTCTACGTTTCTGCAATTGTTGCTTTGAGAGCTACAAAACCCATACCTTGATTTTGTATTTTGATAATGTATGTGAAATGTGCCATTGATGATTTTACAAGATTTTTGATGTTTGAGGATGATATATGAAAGATTTGAGCTAAATGAACATGTTATGTTCTTGAAGTTTTGATGAATTTAGCTAAATAGGGCTAAAATGTGAAAATGTTATTTTAAGAACTAATTTGTGAATTTTATGAAATATGTAGACTTATATAGTCCCTAGGGAGGTTCAGCTATGCATAAGTGTGAACAAATTGTGCATGTTTGATGTTTTGAGTAAAATGGACTAAATTGATAAAGTGTGCAAATATGATGGTTAAATTGTAAATAGCCCAAAATACATGTGTATGGATTGAATTGAATGGAATAGTGAATAAAAGGGTTAATTTTGAATATGTTTATATCAAGAACCGAGGAAAATTTAGATGAAAGCGAAAATAATCGAGTAGTCATTTCCGTTCGATAAACCAAATCTGAGGCAAGTCACTATGCAAATAAACTTATCTGTATTGAATTGAATATATGTATTCATATGTCTATCAATGAAAATGAATGAGTATGAGATGCTAAGTGCGTGAAGTCTAAAATAAGTTTGATATAGTGATAAAGCCGAGAAGTCCCGTACGAACCTAGGAATAGATAGGATTTAGCCATGTCATGACATAGGTATTTGTTCTGTTTTATCATGTAAGACCATGTCCGGGATGTTGGCGTTGACTTAAAATTTTGTGTAAGACCTTGTCTGGGACGTAGGCATCGATATGAATTATATGTAAAAGACCTCATCTGGGACATAGGCATCGATATGAACTTTATGAGTAAGACCATGTTTGGGACATCGGCATCATATTAAATCGTGTAAGACCACGTCTGGGACGTTGGCATTGTTATGATCTATACGTGTAAGACCCTATTTGGGATAGTGGCATCGATATACTAGTGCATGTAAGACCTCGTCTGGGACGTTGGCATTGTACTATTATTCTGAGCTTTCTGAGTATCCTACTAGGTTCCTAAGGGTTCGACGAGCAAGTCTGCAATACGAATGGTATATCCGAGCTATGATCAATTAAGTGAATGAATATTCAAATCAGGTGCATTGAATGTGCATTAAGTATGCATGAATGGTAAGTATGCATATGACTTTGATTTGAAGAAAAGTATGTTTGAATAGGATAATGTGAATGAAATGCAAGATAGATTATGAATGAGCTATGTGTTTCAAATGAGTTTTGAATCGATAAATGTGACAAATGTAGTCATAAGTATGAATCAAGCATATACATGATAAATTGTTAAGTGAAGGAGATGTGCAAATGTATCAAATTGCATATATGCTTTTTATGCCAAGTTTATTTGTATATGACTTATTAAGCTTTTGGAAGGCTTACTCTGTGTGTGTGTTTTCTATTTTATAGGTCGTCGAAGCTACTGAAGGCTCGAGATTGTCAAGGATCGTCATCACACTACAAAAACTTATTTTGGTACCATTTTGAAAATGTATATGGCTAATTATGGCATGTATAGGCTAGATAGGTGTATATGTCTA
Organism: Gossypium rotundifolium; assembly: GCA_025506655.1. Lineage (NCBI taxonomy): Eukaryota > Viridiplantae > Streptophyta > Magnoliopsida > Malvales > Malvaceae > Gossypium > Gossypium rotundifolium. The sequence goes on along the minus strand of CP106729.1, from coordinate 159,626,424 downwards.
TGAAGTGAGCATGACCATGTGTATGGGCAAGCTTTTGAGTTGATAACTGTTTGAATGAATGAGTTATGAAGCATATATTTAGTATGTTTTGATACATATGGAATGGTTAAGTTTTGGTTAAACAAATGGATAATACATGTTTGAAATGATGTAGGATTTAGTTTGCAATTTGGTATGAATAAAATTATTATTGAATGTATGGATGAAATGAACCATTTGATTGTTTGGTTGCCATATATGCATATTATGTTTTGGTATGTATTGCTTGTAGGTGAGACCCAAAATGGGTGGCATATTGGCCTTGTAAAATGGCCTATAATGTCACACGGTTGAGGCACACGGGCGTGCCTGAGATCGGGGGTAAATTGGCAGAATGTGGCTTAAACTGCACATAGCCTTGGCACGGGAATGCCTACAGGTCGTGCGAGAAATGGCAGAATGTGATCTAATAGTACACAGCCTTAGCACATGGGCGTGCTTGGTGACCGTGTTGATTTTGGCAGAACACGACCATGGGGAGGTCACGTGGGTGTGTCATGTAGCCATGGGTGAGGCACGGCCTACCCCCACGGCCATGTGTCTCATGTATGTTAGAAAAGTTTTAAATTTTTATGAAATTGCTTATGTGTTTCTGATTTAGTCCCGACTCGGTTTATAAGCATGCTTAAGGTCTCGATGACCTACTTAAGGGACATTATGATTGATATTGATGAATGGTTGAATGATTAATTCTAGAAATGTTTCTGATCTGTCTGGTAATGCCTTTAACCCTAATCCGTGATCAGACACGGGATAGGGGTGTTACACATGCCCCAGTCCTCCTCCAACACTCACAATGGTGGCGTCTACCATAATCAACACACGACTGCTGTCTAGTAGCAGCAACAAGGGGCCCAGCTCTAAGTAGCCCATCAACTTTAACCTTTTTCTTAGGCCTCTGTACAGAACTCGAGGGTTCAAAATCCCTTTTGTTCCTACCTCTCTCTCTCTCGCAGTTTTGGTGGTCAATGCGCTTAACCTCCTCGGCGATCTTCGCCTTCTCAACTAAGGAAAAAAATCTTGCTCCCTCTGCGGAGCTATCAGAACCCTCAAGTTATCCCTGAGGCCATCCTCAAAGCGAAGACATTGCTCATACTCTGATGCCACCATACCTCGTGCATAGCGGCTCAATCTCGAAACTCAGTCTCATACTCGACCACTGATCGATCTCCCTGTGCCAGATTTAGAAACTCCCTCCTACGGGCGTCCACATAACTAGCTCCAACATATTTTCCCTGGAACGCGGTCTTAAAGAACTCCCAGGTCAGACGTTCGAGCTGAGTTCCCTCTTGAATAGCAAGCTAGCACTAAAAAGCCTCATCCCGCAGCAGTGAGACTGCACCCTTTAATTTTTGCTCAGGGGTGCAATCTAAATCATCTATAATCCTCTCCGTGGCCTCAATCCAGTACTCGACCACATTAGGGGCAACTCTAATGACACCCCTGAAGAGGTCAGCTCCATTGGACTGGAGTCGTTCCGTAATCGACCTTTAGCCCCCAGATCCAATATTAGGCCCAGTGACCTTGTCCAAAATCCTTACCATAGCCTGAGTCAATGCGTCATCCCTACCCATGCAATCTTGAGACCCAGTCTCAGTAGCAAGTGACACTGGCATCTCACTTGTATCCAAATTCGATATATAACCCAGTGAAGAGGACTCAGCTCCAGCTCCTCTGCTGCCTTTACCTTGGCCTCTAGTACCCCGTCCACAGATACCTCGTGTGCTCATTGTCTAATCACGATTATCTATATTAACAGTTTTATGAATCAGCTACAGTTCCAGTGTTTATTAACAAAAGTTTTATGTAAAACAGTATCGATTATTCAGAGTTCATTTTCATAAATCGCAGTCTCACTACAGTTTTCAGTTTCTCTACAAATTTCAATATACACTAACTAGAGTGTTTTAAGTACATTTTACTACCTATAGTAGTAACAACTTCAGTTTAAAACAAATCACAGTTCAGAATACTTACAGGATCGGCACCAGAGACTCGGTGTACCACTTTTTTAGTAAAAACATTTCAAATCATTTGGAAATCAATCTATTTTTTGAAAGCATTTTTTTATAAAACTCATAATCCATAGCTGAGTTTTGTAACCTACCTCCAATACCACTAAATGTAACACCCCAAACCCGGCCTAGACGTTATGGCTGTATCTGGCAATGTCACATGATAGTGTTTTTCAAACCTCATTGTTACAATGAAAACATTCCATGTTATTATCTTTAGTAAACCATTGATAAAACTTAGGAAGTCGTCTTTATTCATTTAAAACATTTGTTTTGAAACATCCCTTATTGCGGAAGCTTTAATAAAACAGTCTAGGTGATCATGCGTTTAGAAATTATTTTAACTTTTTGAAAACCAAATTTTCTACGACCAACAGGTATACATCCATAAAGTAAAATAAATAAATAAAAACCCAAATTTAAAACCAAATTCCTAGTGGGTCCTTAAATTACAACCCAAATAATCAATAATAATCAAATCATAAACCCTAAATTGAAAACCATGAAGTCCAAAAATTACTGTTGTCACAGTTGAATCCTCCGTTGCATCGATCCATCTAAGTCTGGGGATTACTTGTGCACATTAAACAAAAAGGGTGAGTTTATGTAAACTCAGTGTGTAATCCTACAGAAACAATCAAACAATCAGTTTTCACAATGCACAGTTGAACAGTCTTGGGCATAAGCCCTTTTCAGTATTAGTGATAGTTTGGACCTTGGTCCAACTTAGTGCAGTGTCAAAAATGCAGTAGGGCCTTAGCCTATTATAGTATTAGTAGCAGTAATAGTTATGCAGTAGCAAAACCCTACCAAACCAGCCTCTACACACCATCTCCATCCAACCCTACACTCCATGTAGGGATATAATCAACCCACCCATCCCTACACTCCAAGTAGTACCAAATGCGGCACAAAACAATAGTTTGTAGCTAAGCTACCAGTAAATTAGGCTTAAAGCCTTTAAATACACTTCCTCCGAATAAAAACCCCTAACCCAATGCAATGCAACATACAATGGATGATATGCTATTATGCAATTACAGTACATATATTCATTTTAGATTATTAACATGCTCAGTACAGATATCATTCACTCAATTTCACATATTTAGGGGTCTAAGTAGCGCTTATCGACCCTAGAGTAGGTTCACAGTTGACTTGGGCGACCCGTGCAACCTTAAAAACATTTCGATAAAAATAGGCACACATGCCCATTTGATCTGCCCATGTGGGCCCACACACCTGTGTGGCCCGCTCGACCCAAATTGGCCTTAGTCGTGTGATCCATTTTTAAAGTAACCCACGCTAGCTCAATACTCATATATGTTTTCACTATTTACTTATATGTTCATTCAAAGCTGTCTACTTGAGTCATTATCACTAAATTATTTATATCTTGAGCTAAAGAATTCCAAATTAAGATCTGCTTGATGTTTTTGAAACTAGAGTCAAATAAATTTTTACCATAAAATTTTTATAATTTATAGTTTATCAAATAAGTACAGTAAAATCTTTAAAGTTATCCCTATTCTACTGTTTAATAGCTTCATCCTTTCCTTACTAAAAATTATTTATCTCTTAGTACAAAATTTAGATCATGTTTTCGTTTGTTTCTCTTGAAAATAGACTCATTAAGGATTTAAAAATATAAATTTAAGCTCCTAATTATTTGTTTACAATTTTTGATGATTTTCCTAAGTCAGAACAGGGGAACCCAAAATCATTCTAACCTTGTCTCATAAAAATTATTATATATTAGGATTTACATTTCCATTGCTTACAATGTTTCTTCCATGAAAAACTAGACTCAATAAAATTTAATTTCATATTTTATTTAATCTCTAACTCAATTCCCACTATTTTTGATGGTTTTTCAAAGTTAGACTACTGCTGCTATCTAAAACTATTTTAGTGCAAAAAATGTTGATTTCCAAGTTTATAACACCCTTATTTCCTTTCTCTACAATTTTTCAAATCATTTTCTCTTATTTATCTTATTTCTCGACAGCAAGCCATTTTGGCTTTTCGCCGAATCCTATTTTCTGTGTTTCGGGTACACACCTGGTATAAGCACTCCTAAGCCTTCAGAACCTAAAAATTGACCAACATATCTCCAGATTAATCTCTTAATTCATTTTTAATCAACTAATTTCGGAAAGAACTCGACTAAAAACCTAGCTAAACCCTTACCTCGCTTAAGTAACCACGACTTCGCACAATCACAACATTGATTCAAAACCACCAACCAATTGATTAACTCCTAAACACCAAAAAGGAATCCCCCTTTTAGAGATTAACCAAGAACGATTAACAATAGACAAAACCATTAGTTACCAAAAACGATCAACCAACAATGAACAACCGAAACATTTGGGAAAAAAAAGAAAGAAATGGAAGGGGAAAAAATGGAAATTTCGGCAGCAACTATGGGAAAAAATCGACAGAGGAGGGAAAAAGGAAAAAGAAGAAAACCTCAAAAATGTTTGGGGAATTGGAGAGAAAACTGAAACTCAACTTTTTTTTTGCAACAAAAAGATAATCGGATTATTTTCTTATAATCTCTCCCCAATTATCTCCTAAAATCACTCCCTCTTCACCCACTAAAACACATCTACTCAGAATTTTGCCCCAACACAACTCTTAGCCAAAATTGGAGCAAAAATACTATCTCCACGCCATCATAGAGAATTGAACACAGGACCTCCGACACTCCAACACTCCACTTAACCACCAAACCAGCATGCCCATTCTGATATAAACTTACCAACATTTAAACTTAAGCCCTTCGTACAAGGTTAAGGCTTTATTTATAAAAAATACCAAAATTTTCCCAAGTAAGGCTTGAACTTGGGACCTCTCACACACACACCCAGAACACATAACCAATGAAGCAGATAGACATTGTGTGTCACACATACACGAAATCAAAAATTAAAATTTTGGGCCATTACATACACTGTCACAGATAGTTACAAAGCCATGTGACCCTGAGCTACACGGTCATAGTGAGTTACATGGTCTGACCACACAATTGTTTGACCTTATATTACACAGGCACAATTAGTTACATGGTTAGCATAAATGGGCATTTGAAATAGTCACATTGGTGTGCGAGTAGCCATACTACTATATTTCTGAACCACAAGGTCTTGGCTCTCTCACACGGCCGTGTGACCTCTGTTTTCAAATTTTCAAAAATTTTTTATTTTGTTTCAAAATGACACTTGGATGTTTTTAAAATAGGGCCCCGTAGGCTTGGTTTAAGGATCGTAAATGCATTTATACTTTGAATTCAAATGAATTATTAAATGATATTGAATGATTTGTATAATTGATTCTATTTGAAAGTAAATGTTCTGAATTGAACCATAATACCCTGTAACCTTAAACTACCGACGAAGACAGGTTAGGGGTGTTACATTTAGTGTGGTATTAGAGCTACAATTTAGTTGATTCTCTAAATAAACATAGTGTGTTTAAAGTCTAGAAATTATATGCCACATAAACTTATGATAGTGTGATATTTTGATCCGATCTAACCCCTAATTTTCTTATAGATTTTAAATATGTCAACAAAATCTGATCGTGCTAACGCTGATGAAGTGAATAGTAATATCTCGACTAATGAACAAGAAACAAGTCATAACTTACCATTTTCAAAGATGTTTAAAAACATGGTTAAAAACATTTTTTTTGTTTAATAGGTCATTGGTTCACGAATTTATGCGAACCAACCCGGTGGCTCAACAACCTCCACCCCCTATTGTGCCTCCTATGATACCTCCACCACCTCAAGCAACTAAGATAAGTCGACGGGTTCCTATTAATAAAGTTAGAAAGTGTAGGGCTAAAGAGTTTCGAGGTAAAATGGAGGATAATCCGACTAAAACTGAGTATTGGCTCGAGAATATTCAGTGAGTTTTTGATTAAATGTCCTATTCTCCTAGTGATTGTCTCATATGTGTCTTGTCTTTATTGAAAGACGAATCTTACAGCTGGTGGTCGGGGTTGTCAACAGTGGTACCGAAGGATAGCATTAACTGAGACTTCTTCAAGTTTGAATTTAAAAGAAGTATGTCAACAAATGAAATCTAGATCGAAAAAAGAAATAATTTCTTGAGTTAAAATAAGGGGAATAAGTTGGTAGTTGAATATGAGAGAGAGTTTGTTTATCTTAGCAAGTACACTTGGGAAATTGTGCCAAATGAGGAAGAGATGTGCATATGTTTTGAAGACGGTTTAAATGATGAAATTAAAATGATGATTAGAGAGACAAAAATTCGATAGTTTATGGTTCTATGTGATCGGTCTCAAAAGATAGAGTAAGTTTATAATAATAAGAAACAAAGAGAAATGAAAGCTCAGAGTTTAATAAAAGAAGCTTCTCAAAGTCATTCTCTGTAACATCCGAGAATTATGGCCTATGCATTTTTGTTTAAATTTTATGAAGTAGCATGCCTATATGTACTTTGAATGTGTTTTATGAATTATTGAGAACCTTAGAGTATAAATAACTGCCTCAGAAAATATTAAGTTCTAAGTCTTGAAGTGGGCCCAAGCAGTGGCCTTAAGATAATAAGTAGGGGAAATTAGACATAAAAATTGGCTTGTTAAAGTGGCTTGGAAGCGCCACTTAAGGGCCTAGCAGGTGACGCCACAAGCAAGGGAGTTGGCCTCAGGTTCGAGTCTTATTGGCAACTTATGGTGGGGTTTTTATTTTTGCTCAATGACGTCAAAGAGAGGGGAGTGATGGATGGCTATGGGACTTTGAGAAGATGAGGATAAAGACTTTTTTTTATTCTTTTAAAATTTTGGCTAAAGTAAGGATAAATGATGATTTAATTTTGAATTATTTTGAATATGCAAAGAAGAGAGAAAATAGGAGAAAAGCAAGGAATGGCTAAGTGTTTGAATGCTAGCCGAATATAGGGGGAAGTAAATGAGGCAATCGGTCATGCCAAGGGGAATATGTGCCAAAATTTCTTCTTTTTTCCTCTTTTTTTGAGTCAATTTTGGTTAAGCCTCACCAACACTTTCTTTTCCTTCCTCCTCTCAATTCTTTCTTTCTTCTCCACTCTAGCCGAATCATACTTGAGCCTCCATATCATTTTGTTTCATCTTTTTCCCATTATCACTACTATTAACCAAGAGCTGAAACTTAAGTGAACAACATCTAGCCATAGTCGAATACTCTATAGATCAAAGCAAGGGTGCCGTCAACAATAGTAGTAAGGATAAGGATCTATTGTGTAACATCCTAAATTAGGGGCTATGCGTTGGAGCATAATTCACGAGTTAGTAGGCTTGAAGAATGATTGGGATGTGTTTTAGGAGTTCTTAAAGCTCGAGGACTAAAAAGGGAAGCTTTGGAAATTTTTGAAAATTTTGGGTTAGAAAGGGAATTTGGGCAAGGAGGCCTTAAGAATAAATTTTGACGTGTTATGGCATAACAATCACCACAGTAAATTGGCTTCCATCGCCACTTAAGGCTTGGGTTTGGCACCATAGTAGGTCGGGGTTCGAGCAACGCTTGGCGCATGGGTTTTATTTTTGCGTTGTATCTTGTGATGGGCTTAAGTAGGAAGGCTTTAAAATTAAATGATAGAGTTCTATGACATGAAAGTCGATTGGGAGAAATGGCTTGGGGCGTTGGAAGAGAGGGTCATGCACTTGGACTCGTGTTCAAGTCTGGGGTAGCACATGTGTGCGTTTATTTTTATTTTAGCGCTAAAGCATAAGGAGCCAATGAAGGATGGTTTATAAGAATGTCATGACGAGTTATGGCATGAAAGGCACGTTAGAAAAGTGGCAGAAACTTGGGGATTCTCTCCGTGTTCCGTGTTCGAACCTTAGGGCAAAGAAATACATTTTTTTCCTTTTATTTTTGCTTTGGCATGGGTGAAAGAGTTTGGTCGCACTTTGGACACCCAAGGTAGGTGAAGAGGTAAGTTTGGTGTTTTATTTTCATTCAATTTGTTTAAACAAGGATAGAGGATAAGTGCTATTATCTTAGGTGATAATTAATAGTTTAATTATCAGCATAGAGAGGAGAATTGGGTAGCATTAGGACTCTTTGGGGGTTTGTTTTTGTCTGACAAGAAGAGCAAAAAATTCCAAGAATCACATACTCTTCATTTTTCCTCTCTCATTTGCGAAATTCCCTAGGAATTCTTCAAAATTTTCCAGCTTTCTTCTATTTTATTTGGCCAAAACCACCTTTGATTTCTCCCACCTATTCTCCTTTTCTTTCTTCCACCATTGGCCAAATAATCCACCACTTTCTTTGCCTTAATTTCCTCTCTTTTATTGATAAAATTCCAGCATCTTTTCCTACTTCTTGTTCTTCCTCTTTTTCACATAAGCCGAACCTTGTTTATTATTTTAACCAACAATAGTCGAATTCCCTTCTCCCTACTTGGAGAAGTCTTGGCCGAATATCAAAGCAAGGGTGGTCCCTTTTTAGTGTGTCTCAATCGGTCATAAAGGAAGGTACTCCGGGATTTTGGAAATAGGCACGTGAAGCCTCCATTTGTTAGCAATTTTGGTAAGTGATGGTAAGGATGTAGTAAACCATTTATTTGGTTTTTGAAAGGCAATTTTTGTGATACTAATGATTGTCGATTATAGGGAAGTGAAGCGGAGTCGCAAATCGGGTGCTATAGTTATACTTGAAGGCATTTAGGGACAGAAAAGCTAGGGTGGCCGATTGTCTCTTTTGGGATTTAGAGTCATCATTAGAATTAGGTGTGTACATACACACCTTATAACTTTTAAAAAAATGCTAAGTGTTATATGTATGCTAAATCTGACTTGTGTAGATTTGGGAATCAATACCATAATGGTATAAACAAGGATTCGGGTAAGTCTTTGTTGCTATGAGCTTTCTTTTGATGCTTTTGGGAAGCATGGAATATTTGGTATATGTGGCTTATAATATATGGCTCATGATAGATCTGTTGGATATTGATAAATAAATCTATTGGCATGATAATTGTTAATTATATATTATTGTTTGATGTGGGATTAAATGAGTGGAGGGGGAATTGATATTCGTGTCGACGGACACCAGTGGTTTGGTACCACATTGTGACTACGGTTACCAGAGGTTTGGCACCTCCAGAGGTTTGGCACCTCATAGCGTCTCGTCCCAGTGGCTTAGCACCATAGTGGGTTGGCCCCACATTTCATATTACGGGATTGATGCCAGTGATTTGGTATCACACGATGGGTTGGTCCCATCATTCGATTTGTGTCTACGGACACCAGAGGTTTGGCACCTCCAGTGATTTGGTATCACAATTGTGACTTTAAGTCACCAGTGGTTTGGCACCACCAGTGGTTTGGTACCACGCGGGGTAGAGAAAGGCGTTTGGATGGCTAGGTTGGGTGCTATATTTAGTGCATGTTTAATTGTTATAAATTGTGTATGTTGTTGTACTAAATCGGAAAAGGGTTACACACTGAGTCTTGGTGACTCACCTTTTCCTTTAATATTTTCCAGGGGACACGTAGATAGCGGATGAGGAGCCGGATGAACTCGAGGTGGCCATGCAATGGAAATTAAATTTATTTTGAAGTATTTTATTTTATTTTAATTTTTATTCTATTTGGGTTTTATTTAATTAAGTTGTAATAAGGCCTCCTAAGTTTATTTTATTTATTTTCATGATTGACGAACTATTTAAATTACATTGCAACTTTAAAATGATTCCACAAGTTTCTTATAAAAAAAATCAAGCGAAAAATGTTTTATTGTGCCATCGGTACATTAAAATCAGAACAAAATTTTGACTTAATAATTCTTCATACAACTCAATGGTTTTAAAACAAGACAAAAATCTTTTGCCTTAAATTTAAATCGGCTAACAAGGGTTTTCAAAATTTTTCTCTGTAACATACCGAATTTGGCCATAACGTTTGGGCCGGGTTTGGGGTGTTACATATTGTTATCATTTTATTTCTTTTTTTAACCCGAAATCAAAGATTCTAATGCCATATATGTTCTTTGACCGAAACTATGGAAAAGGTTTTCGGGATTTGCCTATTGTCGACTAAAAGGAAGGATCTTTTAGGACTTTTAAAGTTCTAAGGTAAGTCATTCGGCCAAGGGCCATTTATTATGTTTTAATGTTAAATTGGATCTAACATGTGCCTATAGGAATCTCGGCATCACTAAAGAAGCAAGGATCAAATTCAGGATTTAAGAATCACAAGGTAAGTGGACATATGTAATCGGCCAAGGCTATATTTGGTGGTTCAAATCTATTTCTTAATTATTCAAAAGCCAAAAGCTAACCTGTTAAGTGATCTAGTGTGGGCCAATTGCAAGGAAGAGATATCGTGCAGTTTCGGGATTTGGTAAGCAAGGTAAGGAAGTGTTGACATTCGGCCATAGGCCATATTTGGTATTTAAGTGTTAACCGATTGTGACTTTGGCTTTTAGGAGAAAGTCGACAAAAGTAAGCTGAGGTTTCGGGATTTAAATTCATAATTGTTGGCCGATTGCAAGGAATATCACGAAATTTTGGGATTTGATTAGTAATCAAATCGGCAAGCAAGGTAAGATTTAGGTTACATTTCCTTCGGGATTTGGTTATATAGCCGAATAGGCCTAGGCTAAAATACTAAGTGTTGGCCGAATGTAGGAACTTGAGATCTAAAGGATTAGATCAGATTTTTGGGATTTCAGTGAGGTCATTAAGTATCAGGTGTGTACCCCCACACTAGTTCTTAAAAGATTTATGACATCAATTTTATATGTATGTGTTTATAATAATGTAACACATGGCTAACTATGCAATTGTACAAAATACTAGAATGCGTTTACCCACTCCTACTATGAGTATGATAAGATTTGTTATGGCATATATGTGAAATTATAAGATTGTGAATAAGGAATATGACATGGTTAATGCATAATTGTATGACATGGGGCATATAGGTGATATGAAAGGGGAAGTGATTTGGTGGTTTTATACCACAATATCTGAATGTGGTGACTTGTGTCACAAAATCTGAATGTGGTGACTTATGTCACGAAAACCTGAAAGTGGTGACTTATGTCACAAATTATTATCTGGTGGCTATGCCACGACTTTTATAAGGGCGATGACCACTCGACGACTCTGACGCGCTTCGATGGTGTGTAGCGGATGGAGGGTTGACTTAGTAGTCCCCACAGTGTGATGGTTGGTACGGGTGATGTGTAGCGGATGGTTATCTAGGTTTGGGTTTGGGTTTGCATCATTATTTATATACGATATTATGTATGATTTGACATGCAGAATTAATTGAAACTTGTGTTGGTTGTACACATTGAGTCTATTTGACTCACGCCTTCGTGGATTATTTTTGGTGACACTCAATAATGGACCGGCCTGGCGGGAGCTCAAGTGGTAGCCATGCTCACTCAAATTTCTTTATTTTATTTTGGGCTTTCTCTTTTAAGTATTTTGGATTTAATTTGGGTTTTGATTTGATGTAATAAGGCCATGGTATGAACTATTTACTTATGCATTTTAATTGTTTTATTATGGTACGGTTCTTATCAATTTAAAGTTCAAATAATTTTTCTAAAAAGATAAAGATTAAATGTTTTAGCACCGTTTTTAATTTTGAACCCAACCTAAATCAATGGTTCTTCAAAGACACACAAAATTTTGACAAACATCAAATAAGATTCGAATGGTTTTTCCCTAGGAGCATGCCAGATCCGGTCAGGGCTTATGGGCCGAGTTTGTGGTGTTTCAGCTTAGTATCAGATCCCTGTTCAAAACTCGGCCTTGAGGGCTTTTTGGGCCCAAAATGTTTCTTTCTTTTGAAATTGGGTTTTATAAGAAATTGAGCGGGTTTTCTAGCATGGCACCTGAGTCTAAGGCCCGAAGTCCACCAGGTAAGTACTCCTAACTCTTTTGTGATTGTATGTGGGATTTATAGGGACGTAGATTAGTAAATTAGGAATTAAACCCTAGGACTAGTTTACCCCAACATGTGAATTACATGAAACTTTAATGCCCAATTAAACAAACCTGTGTCTAAGTCGCCGAGTTAGGGTGTGGCAACCATCGTTCGCATGTCTAGGATTGGTTTCGGTGGGAGCTTGGTATTTAAGCAGTCCTAGTGACTCACCTCCTCTCCACTCGAATCCTACCTGGTGTGTAATGACGGTTCACCCTAACCAAGAGGACTCAAACACATGCTAAATCCAATAACTAAAATCCGAAAGGGACTAGCCATATTTTTATAAAAACCCTAGTCTTAAAATCACCAAATTACCCCTTTGATGTGTAGGAAAACGATTTTGAAAAATTTTCCAAAATATTCTCGATTTACTAAAATGACCTAAATACCCCTGGTTGGAAAAAATTACTAAAATGCCCTTGGTTCATAAAATTTCCATACTACCCATAAATTTTATCAAGATTCTCTTACCTTATAAATATCCAAAAACCCTATTTTTACAAAATATTAAGATACCCTGATTTGGAAAATTACGAAAATTACCCCTGATTTGCAAAATGACCAAATTACCCCTAACCTGTACAAATGACCAAAATACCCTCAAAGAGGACAATTACCAAAGTACCCTAAAATTAGAAATATTTAAAAATACCCTTGTTTTGAAGAGTCACCAGGAACCATATTTTGCGAAAAAATTACCGAAATGACCCTGGCTTGTAAAATTACAAAAATACCCCTAGTGTATAAAATTGCCATTTTACCCTTAAAATTTTCCCAGCAAGTATTTTAATTTTGTAAAAATATCATCAATCTCTATTTTGCAACATTTTCAAATACCCTATTTTGAAAAATTACTGAAATGCCCTTATAGGACAAAATCACGGAAATACCACTGGGTAGTGGAAAACAACAAACAACGACAACTACAACATTTCTCTGTAATGAACGAAAGTTCATGTATGTAATTGAATGGATGAGTTGAGATCGTATGTGAATGAATTCGAAAGAACTACTTAGAAATAATGAACATAAAAATGTTCGTGATAAATCAGTGGAACAAAACTAATTCATAAAATTCTTTATTCAGATAAATGTGATTTGGAAGCATGAACTCTAGGGGACGTGGTCATAACGTGCGAGGCCGTGGTAGAGGCCGAATGACTGTGTCGAATCCCGTTAGGTCCGGACAAGGGTCCAAAAATGAAATGCCACCACCACCACCAAATGCCGATCACGAAATATGAGGATCGACGGGGATGACGTGATGTCACGAGCGATCTTGCGGGTTTTGGAAAGGGTGGCTGGAGCGGGTGAAGGCATGGGAGCTCGAAAGTCGGTACCTGAGCGACTCCGAGCCAACAGAGCTGAGGTGTTCTGTGGTGTATCTAGTGTGGCACCTAGTACCGCTGAGTATTGGTTGGAAGCGACTGAGCGAATTATGGATGAGCTCAATTTAACTGCCAAGGAAAAGCTGAAAGGGTTGGTGTCACTTCTCCGCGATGAGTCATATCAATGGTGGCTCACGGTTAAGGATGGTGCTACGACTGAGGAACTCACTTGGGATTATGCTAAGGCGGCATACCAGAAGAAGTATGTCGGTACTCATTACATTGATGTGCAGAGGAAGGCATTTCTGGGGCTGGTTCAATGGAACAAGTCCGTAGCGGAGTACGAGGATGAATTTCTAAGGTGAAGCCGATATGCTCGAGTGATGGTTGCTATAGAGCATGAACGATGTGTCCGATTTGAGGACGGATTGAGGGATGACTTGAGACTGTTGATAGCTCCACAACAAGAGCGAGAGTTTGCTGTGTTGGTGGAGAAGGCTAAGGTAGTCGAGGGTATCAAGGATTCTGTGAGGCAGAACACCGATCGGAATAGGTAGAAAAGAGGATTTGGATCATCAGGGCCATCTGAAATGTTCAAAAGAGGCCTAGAGTTGATGGGTCGTGAGGTCAGCGGGCTGTGATAGGAGGGCAATACCGTACTTGTGCTCAGTGTGGGAAGACGTACTTAGGAGAGTGTTAGAAAAAAACGGGAGGATGTTTGAAGTGTGGGTCCAAGGGCCACATGATTAAGGATTGTCCTATAAGAACCGAAGGGAGTCGACCAGTAAGGCCAAGGTCCTAACCAGGCTGGAAGAGGAGGACAGCAGCCACGCGAGGTCGTGGTGCGGCTAACAGAGGTAATGGTTCTAGTAGAGGACGGGGAACACCGGTCGAGGTGTTGGTAACATGGAGGCCAGGCAGTCGGGTTTGGTTTATGCGGTTCGTCAGAGGGAGGACGAAGACACACCGAACGTCATAACTGGTACGTTCCTTATCTTTGGCAAGCCTTATGTTGCTTTGATTGATGTGGGCTCGACCCATTCCTATGTTGCATGTAGAGTAGTTGAAACTTTAAGAATAGCCTCTGAACTATCTAATAGGGAGATGACTGTAGTAAGCCCATTAGGCCAAATTGTAGTGGTGAATAACATGTTTCGGAGTGTACCTTTGGAGCTTTAGGGAGCGGTATTTCCTGCCGACTTAATGGAATTACCCTTCGGAGAATTTGATCTTATACTTGGCATAGACTGGCTAGTGGAGCAATGGGCTATATTGGATTGTGCAGCTAAACGAATGGAGTTAAGGACCCCAGAGGATGAGGCGGTAATTATGATAGTAGAAAGAAGGAACTACTTGTCTAACGTAGTTTCTGCTTTGAAGGCTGATAGGATGGTACGGAAAGGGTGCAAGGCATTTTTGGCCTTCGTTAGTGCGTTGGATGCAAAAGAAGGGGGAGTTAGTAGAGTTAGAACCGTAAGGGAGTTTGTGGATGTCTTTCCAGAGGAATTACCTAGAATACCCCCGGATAGGGAAGTGGAGTTCAAAATTGACTTACTGTCGGGAATAGCTCCTGTGTCAATCGCCCCGTACAGGATGGCACCAAAGGAGTTGGTTGAGCTCAAGGCTCAAATTCAAGAGTTACTAGACCGTGGGTTTATTCGACCCAGTGTATCTCCATGGGGAGCACCGATCATGTTTGTGAAGAAGAAGGACGAAACTATGCGTATGTGCATAGATTATCGTCAGTTGAATAAGCTGACCATCAAGAACAAGTATCCATGGCCAAGAATAGATGACTTGTTCGATCGACAAAGGGGCATGATATTCTCGAAGATAGATCTAAGGTCTGCATATCATCAGCTTAAGGTGAAGGAGGCAGATATCCATAAGATGACTTTTCGGACAAGATATGGGCATTTTGAGTTCGTAGTAATGCCATTCAGATTGACAAACGCCCCAGCTGCGTTTATAGACATGATGAACTAGGTTTTCCAACCCTATCTGGACCGGTTCGTTGTTGTGTTCATAGACTATATATTGGTGTATTCAAAGTCTGAGGAAGAACATGATGAGCACCTACGAGTTGTGTTGTAAGTGTTAAGGGAAAAGAAGCTCTATGCCAAATTCAGCAAGTGTGAATTTTGGCTTAAGGAGGTTACGTTTCTAGGACATGTGGTGTCTACTGAAGGGATAAGGGTGGATGCTCGAAAGATTGAGGCAGTTTTGGATTGGAAACCCCCTAAGTCTGTGGTGGAAATTCAGAGTTTCTTGGGATTGGCAGGCTATTATAGAAGGTTCGTGGAAGGGTTCTCATCGATAGCCACACCCTTGACAAAGCTATTAAGGAAGGAGGTACCTTTTATATGGACTGATAAGCAACAGGAGAGCTTTGAGAAACTTAAAAGGGTCTTGATCGAAGCTTCAGTTTTGATTCAGCCTGAGGCAGGAAAGGATTTTGTAGTGTACTGTGATGCTTCCCATATAGGATTGGGAGGTGTCCTTATGCAAGACGGGAAGGTAGTTGCTTATGCGTCTCGACAACTAAGGCCACACGAGGTTAATTACCCGACACATGACTTAGAATTGGCGGTGGTCTTTGCTCTTAAAGTGTGGAGGCATTACTTATATGGAGAGAAGTCAGTGATCTACATAGACCACAAGAGCCTGAAGTATCTACTGACTCAGAAAGAGTTGAATCTGAGACAGCGAAGGTAGGTGGAATTATTGAAGGATTATGATTGCTCCATAGAATACCACCCGGGCAAGGCAAATGTGGTAGCAGATGCCCTAAGTCAAAAAGTTGTGTCGGTCCGAGGGCAATGTTACTTTCCGAGCTTGTATGACGATGGAAGTCTGTGGCGAATTGCAAGTCAAACCGACATGGTTGAATGAGGTGAAGGAAAGTCAGTTAATGGACGAGGATCTAAGTGCTAAGTTACGACAAGTGCAGAATGGAGAGTTAGAGGGTTATGGTATTAATGACGAGGGAGTATTGTGCTTCAAGGGTAAGGTCTGTATGCCGAAGAATGAAGAACTTAGGCAGAGAATTCTTTGAGAATTGCATAGTAGCCCTTATGCTATGCATCTTGGAGGCAGTAAGTTGTACAGAGACCTAAGGGAATAGTTTTGGTGGCCTGGTCTTAAGCGGGAAGTTACCGAATATGTTGGCAAATGCTTGACGTGTTAGCAAGTTAAGGCTGAACACCAAGTTCCGTCGGGATTGCTTCAGCCAATACAAATTCTGCAGTGGAAGTGGGAGAGAATTACCATGAACTTCGTTAGTGGGCTTCCCCTTACGCCTACTAAGAAGGACTTGGTATGGGTAATAGTAGATCGGCTGACAAAGTCCGCGCATTTCATTCCAGTGCGGGTGGACTATTCTCTCCAGAGGTTAGCAAAGTTGTATGTGGCGAAGATTGTGAGGTTGCATGGAGTGCCGATGTCGATTATCTCGGATAGGGATCTGAGGTTCACGTCTCGATTTTGGAAAGCACTACATCAGGCTTTAGGCACCAGATTGGACTTCAGTACGACTTTTCATCCACAGTTGGACGGCCAGTCTGAACGAGTGATCCAAGTGTTAGAGGATATGTTAAGAGGCTGTGTGATTGACTTTAGAGGAAGTTGGGAAGAATATTTGCCTCTAGCGGAATTTGCTTACAATAACAGCTACCAAGCAAGTATTCAAATGGCACCATACGAAGCACTGTATGGTTGGAAGTGTCGCACTCCCACATGTTGGACGGAACTAGGGAACGTCAAATTTTGGGTCCGAAAATTATGTAAAATTCGAGGAGAAGGTTAAGATAATCCGGGCACAATTGAAAGAGGCGTCTGACAGGCAAAAGTCTTACGCAGATCTCAAGCGAAAGGAAATTGAGTTTGCTGTGGGAGACTATGTGTTTCTTAAAGTTTCGCCTTGGAAAAAGGTAATGAGATTTGGTCACAAAGGGAAGTTAAGTCCCAGGTTTATAGGACCTTATTGGGTATTGAAGCGAGTTGGACTAGTGGCATACCAATTGGAGTTGCCTCCGGAGTTGAAGCAGATGCACGACATATTTCATGTTTTCATGCTACGTCAATACCAATCGGATCCATCTCACGTAGTTTCGGTTGAAGAGGTGGAGCTGAGACCAGATCTGTCTTATGAGGAAAAGCCGATTTAGATTCTGGAACGAGATGTGAAGGTGCTTCGGATGAAGTCGGTTCCTCTGTTTAAAGTGTTATGGCGTACCCATGGATCAGAGGAAACTTCTTGGGAGCCAGAAGAAGAAATGCGATAACAATACCCTCACCTATTTCAGCCAGGTAATTTCGAGGACGAAATTATTTTAAGGAGGTAGAACTGTAACATCCGGGAATTATGGCCTATGCATTTTTATTTGAATTGTATGAAGTAGCATGCCTATATGTACTTTGAATGTGTTTTATGAATTCTTGAGAACCTTAGAGTATAAATAAGTGCCTCGGAAAATATTAAGTTCTAAGTCTTAAAGTGGGCCAAGGCAGTGGCCTTAAGATAATAAGTAGGGAAATTAGACATAAAAACGGCTTGTTAAAGTGGCTTGGAAGCGCCACTTAGGGCCTAGCAGTGATGCCACAAGCGGGGAGTTGGGCTCAGTTCGAGTCTTATTGGCGACTTATGGTGGGGTTTTATTTTTGCTTGATGACGTCAAAGAGAGGGAGTGATGGACAGCTATGGGACTTTGAGAAGATGAGGATAAAGACTTGTTTTATTCTTTTAAAATTTTGGCTAAAGTAAGGATAAATGATGATTTTATTTTGAATTATTTTGAATATGCAAAGAAGAGAGAAAATAGGAGAAAAGCAAGGAATGGCTAAGTGTTTGAATGCTAGCCGAATATAGGAGGGGAAGTAAATGAGGCAATCGGTCATGCCAAGGGAATATGTGCTGAAATTTCTTCTTTCTTCCTCTTTCTTTTTGAGCCGAATTTTGGTTAAGCCTCACCAACACTTTCTTTTCCTTCCTCCTCTCAATTCTTTCTTTCTTCTCCACTCTAGCTGAATCATACTTGAGCCTCCATATCATTCTGTTTCATCTTTTTCCCATTATCACTACTATTAACCAAGAGCCGAAACTTAAGTGAACAACATCTAGCCATAGCCAAATACTCTGTAGATCAAAACAAGGGTGCCGTCAACAATAGTAGTAAGGGTAAGGATCTATTGTTATCATTTTATTTCTTTTCTTTAAGCCAAAATCAAATATTCTAATGCCATATATGTTCTTTGGCCGAAACTATGGAAAAGGTTTTCATGATTTGCCTATTGTCGACTACAAGGAAGGATCTTTCAGGACTTTTAAAGATCTAAGGTAAGTCATTCAGCCAAGGGCCATTTATTATGTTTTAATGTTAGATTGGATCTAACATGTGCCTATAGGAATCTCGGCATCACTAAAGAAGCAAGGATCAAATTCAGGATTTAAGAATCACAAGGTAAGTGGACATATGTAATCGGCCAAGGCTATATTTGGTTGTTCAAATCTATTTCTTAATTATTCAAAAGCCGAAAGCTAACCTGTTAAGTGATCTAGTGTGGGCCGATTGCAAGGAAGAGAAATCGTGCAGTTTCAGGATTTGGTAAGCAAGGTAAGGAAGTGTTCACATTCGGCCATAGGCCATATTTGGTATTTGAGTGTTAACCGATTGTGACTTTGGTTTTTAGGAGAAAGTCGACAAAAGTAAGCTGAGGTTTCTGGGATTTAAGATTCATAAGTGTTGGCCGATTGCAAGGAATATCATGGAATTTCAGGATTTGATTAGCAATCAAATCGGCAAGCAAGGTAAGATTTCGGTTACGTTTCCTTCGGGATTTGGTTATATAGCCGAATAGGCTTAGCTAAAATACTAAGTGTTGGCTGAATGTATGAACTTGAGATCTAGAGGATTATATCAGATTTTCTAGATTTTAGTGAGGTCATTAAGTAAATCAGGTGTGTACCCCCACACTAGCTCTTAAAAGATTTATGGCATCAATTTTATATGTATGTGTTTATAATAATGTAACACATGGCTAACTATGCAATGGTACAAAATACTGTGTACGTTTACCCACCCTACTATGAGTATGATAAGATTTGTTATGGCATATATGTGAAATTATAAGAATGTGAATAAGGAATATGACATGGTTAATGCATAATTGTATGACATGGGGCATATGGGTGATATGAAAGGGAAGTGATTTGGTGGTTTTATACCACAATATCTCGAATGTGGTGACTTATGTCACGAAATCGAATGTGGTGACTTATGTCACGAAAACTCGAAAGTGGTGACTTATGTCACGAATTATTATCTGGTGGCTATGCCACGACTTTTATAAGGGCGATGAGGACGTCGACTGCAACGACTGCCTTCGATGGCGTGTAGCGGATGGAGGGTCGACTTAGTAGTCCCCACAGTGTGATGGTTGGTAGGGTGATGTGTAGCAGATGGTTATCTAGGTTTGGGTTCGGGTTTGCATCATGATTTATATACGTATATTATGTATGATTTGACATGCCTGAATTAATTGAGACTTGTGTTGGTTGTACACATTGAGTCTGTTTGACTCACCCCTTCGTTGGATTATTTTTCAGGTGACACTCAGTAATGGACCGGGTCGGCAGGAGCTCAAGTGGTGGCCATGCTCATCTCTGAAATTTCTTTATTTTATTTTGGGCTTTCTCTTTTTAAGTATTTTGGATTTAATTTGGGTTTTGATTTGATGTAATAAGGCCATGGTTTGAACTATTTACTTATGCATTTTAATTGTTTTATTATGGTACAGTTCTTATCAATTTAAAGTTCAAATAATTTTATAAAAAATAAAGATTAAATGTTTTAGCACCGTTTTTAATTTTGAACCTAACCCAAATCAATGGTTCTTCAAAGACACACAAAATTTTGACAAACATCAAATAAGATTCGAATGGTTTTTCCCTAGGAGCATGCCAGATCCGGTCAGGGCTTATTGGCCGGGTTTGGGGTGTTTCATTCTCTACACCACAATCAAAGAAAATAAAAGAAGAATTTAATCGTGACACTCAGCATCTAGGTTTCCTGGTAGAAACAAATCATTTCAAATAGGTCATTGTTTTTCAATTAAAACCAATTTCAAAATTATTTTCAAATCAAACCTCATTTTTAAAAATCCATTTTAACCAAATTAATTCCTGGACACCTAATTTTAATTTCCTAACCTAAAATTATTAATTCTAATTATTTTAATATTTTATTTAATTATTTTTGAATTATTTAATTATCTAACCTATTTACGACTTTTTATTCAATAACTCCCTATCCTACTTACCCAATTCTACTAACAAGATTTTTAGGGTGTGAAACATAGCATCATTGTAACATCCTTAAATCGGGGTCTCTGCATTTTGTGTGTTTGCATGTGACGATATGCTTACTGTGCTAGTTTAGGGTGTATTGGGGTCTAGGCATGACCTCGGGTTAGGCCTGAGTCATGGCTAAAATTTTTGTTTTGGCACTCAGGAATAAGGAGCTAAGTAAGTTAGGGGTTAAAAGATATTCCTGGTGTGTTGTGACCCAAGTAAAGCCTTGGTAGAGTGGCAAAGAGGCGCCACTTAGGGCCTTGGTTGGTGACGCCATATGAAGGGAAGGAGTACTCAAGTTCGAGCAGCAGAAATCTCATTTTTTGACTTATTATTTTAACGCCAAGGAGGGAGGAGTTGGGCTCAGCTAAAACTCTGTCAGATAATTGTTGATTAAATCAAACTAATTCAAACTGGTGGAGAAGAGAGAATTTAGGAGCTTGTGAGATTCAAACTCATTTGAATGGTTGGCCAGGAGTGATTCAGGAAGTTTGCCGAAATCTGGACTCTTGTTTGAGGAAGAGTAATCGGTTGGGAGACTAAGGGTGGGAGTGCCAAAATTTCTAGTGACATTTTCGGGTAGCTTATGCCATAGGGCATTCTGTGGTGAGCTAAGCCGAAACCCCCTTTTAGACTAGCCAAATTCTTCCCTTGTTGCACCATTTGACTCTTAGGCATCTAGCCGAATCTCCCTCCCCCCATTAACTTCTTTTCTTTTCTCTCATACTTGTTCCAAAACCCCATCAACAACATTCTTTTCTCTTCATTCTCTCTTGTGCCGAAACCTTTTTCTTTTTCCTTATTCTTGCTGAAACTCCCTTAGTCTCTTTTCTTTAAACGAAGGCCGAATACCATTCATCTTTCTCCCATTCTCTCCTTCCATTTTGGCCGAATCTCAATTGTTTTTCTTAAGCCATTGCTGAAATCTCTCAAACTCTCCCCTTCTCATTTTTGGCCGAATATCAATCAAGCAAAGATCTCCCTTGATCGGTTTGGAGTTGGTAAGTCTGTCATGATCAAATCTCCTCTATTCTCACTTACTTTTCCCTGTCGACATGGGTAGAACAAAAGCTGAATTTTGGCATTTGTCTTGATTTTTAATCAACCATGCAATCGGTTTCTTTTAGGATCTCCGGATTTTGAAGTAGTAGATCGGAGTCATCTTTTCTCTGTAAATCGTCTCCAGTAAGTCAATGGTAAGGTTTCTTGCTGATCCAATCTATCTCTTAGTTATTTGAAAAGCCGAAGGCTATTAAGATTAAGTGTTACTATTGGTCGATTGTAGGGGAAAGATTAGTCTCGCATACCTCAGGTTACGGCTAGTATTCGGAAAGTGTTAAGGTAAGGATTATGGTTGTGTGTTAACCCTTCGGGATTTGGTTGTAAAGCCGAATGGCCTCTTTGCTAATGATTTTAGTGTTGGCCGAATACAGGAAGGGAGGAGGCAAACATTTTGGGATCTTCGGGTTCTATTGGTTTGGGAATAGATCGTAGTTTTGGGATTTCGATAGATTCGCAAATAGTCAGGTGTGTAATGCTTACACACTTCATTAGTATGATATGTTTATTGTGTTATTGTTGTAGCCATTAAAACCGGTAGATATGCCTTGTGGACATGAGCATGGACTTCGGGTAACTCCCCTGATTATGGATCTCGTTATATGCTATCATGTCATTGATTAATGTTATGCCATGTGTTATTTGCATCATCATGTGTTATTATGCCATGATTGTTATGGTCATGATGGTGGGATTGTTGAGAGGAGGGGGAAGAATTATTTGGACTGTCACCAGTGGTTTTGACCACACGACGGGTTGGCCCCGTCTTTGATATTATAATTTGTGACTAAGTCCCAGTGGTTTTGACCACCAGTGGTTTTGACCACATATGAATATTGTCACTCATCCCAGTGGTTTGGTACCACAGTGGGTTGGCCCCACATGATTAATTACGAGATTGTCATCAGTGGTTTTGACCACGCAATGGGTTGGCCCCATCATTTGATTTGTGACTATGGTCACCAGTGGTTTTGACCACACCGATATATATATATTTGTGACTACGATCACCAGTGGTTTTGACCACCAGTGGTTTTGACCACATGGGGTAGATAAAGGAGATTGGATGGTTAGGTTATGGGGTTTGCATGATTTGCATGTCATAGTGATGATTTGCGTAAGTGCTTGCACTATCGGGTTGGGGATTTATACACTGAGTCTCAGTGACTCACCCCTTCCCTTATATTTTGCAGATGAGGCGTAGATTGTGAATATAGAGCTGGGGAGGACTCGAGGCGGCCATGCATGCTAGATTTTGGTTTTGACTTTAAATTACTATTTCAATTTTATTTATCTACTTCAATTCGGTTTTGGTTTTGTAAGAAGGCCGCTAAGTATTAATTTGGGTTTTTACTTCTAGATTATATTTCAATTATCTTATGCATATGTTTTATAACCTGATTTACTTTATCAATCGGGATTAAATCGATGTTTTCAAAACTATACTCGATATTGTTTTTTTTTCAAACGTTACCATTGGGTAACATTATTCACAAGGTAATAACGAAGTTAACAAATATGATTCCAAACCTAAAGTTTCAAACAACCCTAGATGCAAATGGTTTCTAAAAATAACCAACAGATTCTCAATAAAATTTAACCGGTAACTGGTTTATTGAAACGTTTTCACTCTGTGACATACCAGATCTGGTCGTGATATATTGACTGCGTTTGGGGTGTTACAATCATTATTATCTGAATTAGATTTTTATAATTCATATAACATTGTTAGCTCGACAGATCAACTCGAAATCACCAAGAGGGGGTTAATTGGCCTCTTAAAAATTTATGGTTTCTGTAGCATCCTGAAATAGGGGCTATTAGGTTTGAATTGTTTTGCATGTGTATGGCTTGATTGTGCATTAATTAAGGTGTTTTAAGATCTAGGTTTAAGCCAAGGGTAGGTCCGAGCTGTAGGAAAATTTTTTGTTTTAAGTGTTAGTTAAAAGGAGCTAAGGGGAGCTAGGCCTTAAGGGAATTAATGTGGAGGTTAAGATACAATAATTCACTTGGCAAATTGGCAAGAGAGGTGCCACTTAGGGTCTTGGAAAGTGACGCCACAAGTAGTGTGAGGGGGACTTAGGTTCGAATCCCATGGATAGTCTTAAGGTGATTTTTTTTTTTATTTTGGACTTGTATGGCATGTGATGGTCAAACTTTAATTAAGGTAAGGTTGGACTATTTTCTTTTATGGATAGTATACTAAGGAAAAAGGTAAGTGTTAATTTAAGGAATGAAATCCTAAGTTTTGGTATGATAAGGGGACATAAGGCTTGAAATAAGGGATAGAATTTCTTAAACTTTGGGAAAGTAGAGGATTATAAGGCATGAATCAAGGGCTTTGTTTTGGAAATTATTTCATGGCCATTTTGACCATGAACCAGGTCAATTTTGGGGCTAGGGGTTGGCTGAATATTGAAAGGAATAGGGATAGTTGATCAAATTCTTTAGCAAATTGGGCACCATTTTCTTTTCTCTCCAAAACCTCTCTTCCTAACCGAATGTGTCTTGGGCTATTGGCAAAATTTTGCTTTGGTTTTGGCTATTATTCTTGACCAAATTGGTATTATTTTCTTTTCCCTCTCAAGCTCTTTTCCTCTTTGTGCCGAAATTACTACCATTGAAAGGAGCATTGTTTTTCTTTCATTTTATTCTTTTTCTTCCTTGGCTGAAACTTATAGCCATCATTCTCTCTTTCCCTCATCTTCTTCTTTTCTCTTCTTTTCTTTTCTTTTTACTTTGCTTAGTCCGAATCTCCCTTTGGATACCAAAGCTAAATTGCATCAAGTCTCAACCTTCTCTTTTCTTTTCACAATCCATCAAAAATTGAAAGCACAAGTAAGCCTTAGCCGATTTCTCCATCTCTTTCTTCTTCCAAAGTCAGTCACTCCTCTATAGTAGCCGTATCTCTGTGGTTCCAATGTAATTTTTTTTGTAAGCCTTAAGTGTGCTATTCGTACCAAATTGCAAGGTGCAAATCGTTTAGGCTTTGGGTTTGAGATTTAATCGATCGCATCAAAAAGGTGTGTAGTTATCGCACCGATCTCCGTTGTTTGATTTGTTGTTATGTATATATATATATATATATAAGATGTGTATGATAGCTGGAAATAATGGTTTGAGATGGTGGCTACCCATAGTGGGTATTCTGTTAACTGTGTCATTTTTATGATATTATTTTACCATGGTATATGTGTGGAATTGTGGTAAGCATGTGATGTGTGCTCATTGGAATTTTACTATTATTTGGCCATGATACTGACATATGCATAGGGATTGGGATATGATTATTGAAGGACAGGGTGTACATTTATGTACGCGGTTTAGTGATGGCTACGAGCCTCACGTGGATTGATGATCGGCTCTGTGCCTCATCGTGGTTGGTATCGATTTTGTGCCATATCGTGGTTGGTGATGGCTATGTGCCTCATCGTGATTTGATGTTAGCTACGAGCTACATCGTGGATTGACTTTGTTTGAGGTCGCGTTGTGGATTATACTGTGATTTATTTCACATGGACCAGTGGCTTGACCACTTGGTGGAAGGCATTGTTTGCCAAATTGGTGTGTAGAGGTCGGAAGGTTGATTTAGTAATCCCCTGGTGTGTGGTGGCTAGATACGGGGGTGTGTAGAGGATGGACCCTAGGCTGGGTTGGGTGCATTTTGCATTATTATTTGATATGTGGATTGGTGTGGTTTGGGCTAAGCCCATGTGTGGAAATCAGGACTAATTACACACCGAGTCGGTTTGACTCACCCAATTTCTTTTTTACCAAACAATGCAGTGATACATGATTCTTGGACCCAATTGGAGCGGATCTGAGGTGGCCATGTAAAAGATGTTTTCATTCTTTTATGCACTTTATATTTCAGTATTTTGAGTAAATATTTATTGTAATAAAGGCCACTTAAAGTATTTGGGGACTTTTATTGTGTTCGAGTTGGATTGACGATCGAGATGATATTTGGAATGTTTTATTTTAGAAAGCGATTTACATCATCAAAACTTATATTAAAGTTTTAATTAAGAAATTTGTAACAACATAATTTTACTTAGAATTTTAAATATACAATGTTTTTATAAATGACAAAAATTTTTATGTTTTTCACCCTTATGACAAATTCTTTTCAAACTTTTTCCTCAGTAGCATTCTAGATTCGGCCGTAGTGTTTGGGCCGAGTTTGGGGTGTTACAATTTGTTATCAGAGCTCAGTTCAAAACTCGAATTTACATTTTTCAAAGATGGGCTTTTCAAAAACATAGACTTTCATGAACTATTTCAGGTTTATTCTGGCATGGCACATGTATCTCCGGCTCGAAGTCCACGAGGTAAGTACCCCTAACTATTGAAGTGATTGGTATGTGAAACTTTATGGGCATTACGAGATCATAGATTAGTAGATTAGGAGCTATTGAACCCTAGGACTAGTTTACTCCAACACAAAATACATAAGACTTAAGTACAACCAAACAAACCTGTGAGTAAGTTGCCGAGTTAGGGTGTGGCAACAAGCCAGCGCATGTCTAGGATTGGATTCGGAAGAGCTTGGTATTTAAGCGGTCCTAGTGACTCACCTCCTCTTCACTGAATCCTACCTGGTGCGTGAGCAATGGTTCACCCTAACCAAGAGGACTTATTCACCGCTTAAACCCGATAATTAAAACCCAAGGGACCAAATACATTGTTTTGTAAAAAATTACCTCAGATTGAATACAAACCTTATTTTTGTAAAAACTACACTGTTTTGACTAAAATATCCTGGTTTGGAAAATTTACTAAATTACCCCTGATTTACAAAATTACCAAAATAACCCCGATTTTTGGAATTTCCAAAAATACCTTTAATTTGGAAAATTTTTCAAAATAACCCCAAAATTTGTAAATTCTGGAATACCTTTGATTTGTAAAGATTTTTGAATTAATCCCAATTTATTACTAAAATACCCCTATAGGATGAGTTATGAAAATACCCCTGGGTTGGGAACGGATAAAATGCCCATAGTAGTGTAGTGGATGTTATGGATGAATGAATGTGACTCTCTGAATTAAGGTTGTAAACTTGAGATGAAAACTTTGCTCGATCGAAAGAACTACTACTAAAAACTTCTTTACATAAAATTGTTCGCGGATAATCAGTGGAACAAAACACTAATGCATAAAATTTCTTAAATTAGATTAAATCGCGAAGTAGACATGAGTTCTAAGGGACGTGGTCGTTGTGGGTGAGGTAGAGGTAGGATGGCTGTGTCGGAACCAGTTGGGTCTGGTTAGGGTTCTGAAAATGAGGCACCACCACCGGCTGTAGGGGTAAAATTTCAAAAGCAAACCGGAGGAGATGACGCAGTATCGCAGGCTATGCTGCGAGTTTTAGAGCGAGTAGTAGGAGCTAGTATGGGAAATGGGGCTCAGAAGTCAGTAGCTGAGAGACTTAGATCAAATGGAGCTGAGGTTTTTAGGGGAGTATCAGGGGTAGCTCCGAATGTAGCGGAGTATTGGTTAGAAGCAGTCGAGAGGATCATGGACGATTTGGATTGCATTGCTGAGGAAAAGCTGAAAGGTGTTGTTTCGCTGCTTCGAGACGAGGCTTATCAATGGTGGCTCACTGTCAAGGAGAGTATCCCTGCGAATCGAGTGGATTGGGGGTATTTTAAGGTTAAGTTTGAAGGGAAATACGTTGGAGCTAGCTACATCGACTCTCAGAGAAAGGCGTTTCTGAATTTAGTGCAAGGAAATAAGTCGGTAGCTGAGTATAAAGCGGAGTTTTTGCGGTTAAGTCGGTATGATAGAGGGATTGTAGCTACTAATTACGAGCAGTGTGTTAGATTTGAGGATGGGTTGCGAGATGAGTCATGAAAGTGTTGATAGCGCCAAGATCGGGAGAGGACTTTGCAGCCTTAGTGGATAGAGCTCGGATAGCCGGGAGGTCAAGAGGGCCGAGAGGCAGAATAGAGATAGGGATAGGAACTGGGATAAGAGGAGTTATGGATTGTCAGAATCATCTGGGAATTTTCAGAAAAGACCAAGGGTTGATAATTCTACACATGCACCTGTACCAATTTCTGGGAATCGGAGTCGTCCATGTGCTCAGTATGGGAGAGCTCATGCAGGAGAGTGCTGGGGAAATAGCAAGGAATGTTTCCGATGTGGGTCTAAGGCTCATTTGGTTAGGAATTGTCCTCAGGAGATGGATAGGGCTCTGACAAGAGGCGGGGTTATGTCTGCAAAGGGCAGAGGTGGTCAACAGGCGAGAAGGTGTCGTGGTCCAAACCATGGAGGGAAGGGTTCTGGCCGAGGTCGTAGAGCATCAGGCAGAGGTGCTGAGGGTGTAGATGGGAGACAGTCAGGGTTACTTTATGCAGTCAAGCGTCGCGAGGAGGAAGATGTGCCAGATGTGATAACGGGTACGTTCCTTATTTCTAGAATACCCTTTATTGCCTTGATAGATATCGTGTCAACTCATTCCTGCATTGCTAGTGAAGTATCTAGAACTTTGAGTCTGAACTTTGAAGCTATACCTAGAAAGTATGTTAGTTTTATTAAGATCGAGTCTTGAAGAGCGTGGCGTGGTGAGTTAGGATGCACGATCGTTAGTTAGTTGGAAATTTTGAGGACAAAATTTCTTTAAGGAGGTAGAACTGTAACATCCTGAAATAGGGGCTATTAGGTTTGAATTGTTTTGCATGTGTATAGCTTGATTGTGCATTAATTAAGGTGTTTTAAGATCTAGGTTTAAGCCAAGGGTAGGCCCGAGCTGTAGGAAAAATTTTTATTTTAAGTGCTAGTTAAAGGGAGCTAAGGGGAGCTAGGCCTTAAGGGAATTAATGTGGAGGTTCAGACACAATAATTTACTTGGCAAAGTGGCAAGGGAGGTGCCACTTAGGGTCTTGGAAAGTGACGCCACAAGCAGTGTGAGGGGGACTTAGGTTCGAATCCCATGGATAGTCTTAAGGTGATTTTTTTTTATTATTTTGGACTTGTATGGCATGTGATGGTCAAACTTTAATTAAGGTAAGGTTGGACTATTTTCTTTTATGGATAGTAGCTAAGGAAAAATGTAAGTGTTAATTTAAGGAATGAAATCCTAAGTTTTGGTATGATGAGGGGACATAAGGCTTGAAATAAGGGATAGAATTTCTTAAACTTTGGGAAAGTAGAGGATTATAAGGCATGAATCAAGGGCTTTGTTTTGGAAATTATTTCATTGCCATTTTGACCATGAACACTGTCGATTTTTGGGGCTAGGGGGTTGGTCGAATATTGAAAGGGAGTAGGGATAGTTGATCAAATTCTTTAGCAAATTGGGCACCATTTTCTTTTCTCTCCAAAACCTCTCTTCCTAGCTGAATGTGTCTTGGGCTATTGGTAAAATTTTGATTTGGTTTTGGTTATTATTCTTGACCAAATTGGTATTATTTTCTTTTCCCTCTCAAGCTCTTTTCCTCTTTGTGCCGAAATTACTACCATTGAAAGGAGCATTATTTTTCTTTCATTTTATTATTTTTCTTCCTTGGCCGAAACTTATAGTTATCATTCTCTCTTTCCCTCATCTTCCTCTTTTCTCTTCTTTTCTTTTCTTTTTACTTTGCTTAGGCCGAATCTCCCTTTGGATACCAAAGCTAAATTGCATCAAGTCTCAACCTTCTCTTTTCTTTTCACAATCTATCAAAAACTGAAAGCACAAGTAAGCCTTAGCTGATTTCTCCATCTCTTTCTTCATCCAAAGTCAATCACTCCTCTATAGTAGCCAAATATCTCTGTGGTTCCATGGTAAGTGAAGTGTGATATTTGGCCAAAGGCCATTTTTTTTTTATAAGCCTTATGGGTTGAAGCCGATTCTAACATAGTTACGTAGGAGGGAGTTCATCAAATCGCAAGGTGTAAATCGTTTAGGCTTTGGGTTTTGGGATTTAATCGACTGTGCCGACAAAGGTGTGTAGTTATCGACCGATCTCCTGTTGTTTGGATTTTTGTTATGTATATATATACGATAAGATGTGTATGATAGTGAAAATAATGGTCGAGATGGTGGCTACCCATAGTGGGTATTCGTTAACTGTGTCGGTTTATGATATTATTTTACCATGGTATATGTGTGGAATTGTGGTAAGCATGTGATGTATGCTCATTGAAATTTACTATTATTTTGCCATGATCTTGACATATGAATAGGGATTGGGATATGATTATTGAAGGACGGTGTACATTTATGTATCGTGGTTTAGTGATGGCTACGAGCCTCACGTGGATTGATGATTGGCTCTGTGCCTCATCGTGGTTGGTATCGGCTTTGTGCCATATCGTGGTTGGTGATGGCTATGTGCTTCATCGTGATTTGATGTTAGCTACGAGCTACATCGTAGATTGACGTTGACTGAGGTCGCGTTGTGGATTATAATTGTGATTTATTTCACGTGGACCGCTGGCTTGACCACTTGGTGGATGACATTGTTTGCCAAATTGGTGTGTAGAGGTTGGAGGTTGATTTAGTAATCCCCGGTGTGTGGTGGTGGGATACGGGGTGTGTAGAGGATGGACCCTAGGTCGGGTGGGGTGCATTTGCATTATTATTTGATATGTGGATTGGTGTGGTTTGAGCTAAGCCCATGTGTGGAAATCAGGACTAATTACACACCGAGTCGGTTTGACTCACCCAATTTTTTACCAAACAATGCAGTGATACATGATTCTTGGACCAAATGGAGCGGATACGAGGTGGCCATGCGTAAGATGTTTTCATTGTTTTATGCACTTTATATTTCAGTATTTTGAGTAAATATTTATTGTAATAAGGGCCACTTAAAGTATTTGGGGACTTTTATTGTGTTCGAGTTGGATTGACGATCGAGATGATATTTGGAATGTTTTATTTTAGAATGTGATTTACATCATCAAAACTTATATTAAAGTTTTAATTAAGAAATTTGTAACAACATAATTTTACTTAGAATTTTAAATATACAATGTTTTTATAAATGACAGAAAATTTTTATGTTTTCACCCTTATGACAAATTCTTTTCAAACTTTTTCCTCAGTAGCATTCTAGATTAGGCCGTAGCGTTTGGGCCGGGTTTGGGGTGTTACAATTTCTAAGAAAAAGGTAGAGACAAAAAACACTTCAATTTATAGTGGTTCGGCCCCATTTGTCTACTCCACTACCTTAGCTTTCCAAAACTAAGGATCTTCCCAAATTCACTAATTTGATAACCTTTCAGTACAAGATTAACCTTACAAACTCCCTTAAAGTTTCTACCCAAACCTGAAAACACAAACCCTCTCAAAGAGTAAACACAAACAACAAACTAAGAAGAAATCCTTACAGTATTGAATTGTTTTCCACTTAAGCACTGATAAACAAGAAAACACTTGCTCACAAGTGTTTACAAGAAAAGTATGAAAGTTGAGCATAAAGGTTGATTGATTGATTGATCTTTTAGGCTTGAATTATCTCTCTTGTTGTTGTAGGATCTTTGGAAGATAGTATTTATACCCCCAATCTGATTTTCAACTATTGTGGTTATTGAAGATATGAGTAGAGTCGTTGGGGATGTGAAAACCAATGCATTTAATGCACCTACAATAACGAGTATTGATACTGGCTAAAAAGGTATCGATAATTTTTGTATTAAATGCAGAATCAATGACCGTTGAAGCTAAATGTAACATCCCAAAATAGGGCCTAAACGGAACAGTGGTTGTGAAACCACGAATCTGAGATAGAAAAGTTTATTTCGATTAATTTTTATGATTTACCGATTGATTGGATGCATGTGTTTGAGCATTGATAAAAAATTTTATGAATTTCATGTCTAATTTTCTTATTAGGGCTTAATTGTAAAAGTTGATAAATGAGAGTTCTAGATGCTAAAGGATTAAATTGAAGTGCATATCTAAAGTAGGGGTCCTTAAATGGTAATTAGACCATTATATTTTCATGAACAAAGATGGACATGCATAGGTAGAAATAACTAAAATTTTAATGAAGGGTATATTAGTAAAATGTCAAATAAAAGAAATTAAATGGGAAAAGATGGAAAAAGGTTGTCATCTTCTTCCTTAGGATGAAAATTCAAGGGGGGACTCCATAGCTAGGGTTTCCAAGCTTCCAAGCTCCATAGTAAGTCAATCTAAGCCCCGTTTTTCATGTTCTTTACGTTTTTGGAATCCCGGTAACTTGGTTTAGATTATTCTAGCAATATTTTAATCTAGGGTTCATATTTGGAAAAATAACCGTAGGTGAAATATGCTTATTTTGATGTTTTATGATAGATTATGAAGGCTGAAATTATGTTAAACAACTTTTGCTAAGTGATTTTACGTGAAAACGAGTAAAACGACATAATCGATAAAAATACCTAATGTTCATAAGTACATGTTAAAGTGAGAATTTGATATTGCCATAGAAGGGAAAAATGTTCAACATGTCATAAAATATAAGAAAATAGGATGAAGTTTAATTTTCGAGCCTAAAGGAAAATTCATAATTTTGTGAAAGTTAGGGGGCAAAAATGTAATTTTTCCATAACATGATTTTTGGACTGAATTAAATAGTATAAATATTAAATAAGTTAAATCTGTTATTATAGATTGAGAAGAACGTGGAATCGACCTTAAACGAAGTAAAGGCAAGGTTACGGACTAAATTGTAAATTTTACCAAATTTTGCACCGAGGTAAGTAGTATGTAAATAATTCATTATCTTTATTGATGTTTTTATATTTCAACATGTTTTATGTATTGTAGCTGATTTTTGAATCATAAATGGCTATTGAAGGAATGAAATGAAGTATTTAAAAGTGAGATACTTCCCGTTTGAACCTTCGAAATCGGAAGATGTAATTGGTATGTAGCTAGGTCACATGAGTGGTACTATGTAACATCCTAAAATTTGAAGTATTTATTTGATGCATGTTTTAGTGCTTAACTTGTGTATAGTAAAATTTTTCATGTTTAGTATAATCTTGAGAAGACTTGAGAACTATTCAAAATTAGAATAAATTCTAGTAAGGAGTATTTAATTAAAGTGGATCAAGTGATTTTGAGGTTTAAGTAAAATTAGGTGTTAAAAATTAGCATAAGATGAGTAATTGGCAAGGTGGTGTTGGCGCATGAGTAATTGCATGAGGGGAGATGTTCGAATCCCTTGGATAGCAATTAGATGATTTTTATTTTTGCACTTGTATGGCAAGTGTCGGTCAAGCAATACTTATGGTAAGGATGTACTTTTTCGCTATGGAAAGTAGACTAAGGAATAAGGTAAGTACTAACTTAAGGTATGGAATCAAGAAGTTTTGGTATGATAAGGGACGAAGGCTTGGATTAAGGGAAGATGTTTTGAAACTTTTAATGGCCTATTGTCCATGTTTTTGGACGGTTTTGGGGCTAGAGAGGTTGGTCAATTTTGTTAGTAGCTTGATAGGGATTAGTAGCTAGTTTGGTCAAATTCTTTAGCAACATGAGCATTTTTTTTTCATCCTCTCCAAAACCCTATTCTCTAGCCAAATGTACTTGTAACCATTGGCAAATTTTTGGTTGTTTGGCCATTTCTTTTTGACCAATTAGTATCATTTTCTTCTTTTCTCTTTTGTGCCGAAACCATGCAACTTTGAAGAAACCTAATTCATTCTCTTTTTCTTTCTTTTGGCCGAATATACACCAACTTCAAAACCCATTTCTTTGTTCATCTTTCATCCTTGGAAAATAGATACATAAACTCTCTCTCTATTCTTTTTGTTCTTTCATTCTTTTTGAAAAGACTCTCAAATATCTTTCTTTCTCTCATTCTTCATTATGGCCGAATGTTGATGGTAAAACCTTAGCCGAATCATTCTTTTCTTTTATTTTAATCTTTTCTCCTTCAAACAAATTCTTCTTTCTTTGTAGTGGTATAGTGGAGTGCCGATTTCTTTTCTACATCTTAAGTGATTATAGATATTATAGATCGGGTGAAAAAGGAGATTTCATCTGTCAAGGTAAAGGATTTTCAAGGTAAACCGATTACACTTTCAAGTCTTTAGTTTTAAGATTTTCGATAGTTTATTGTTAGGACTAATGTTTCTTTGTCTTTGAAGACAATCAAAATAGGGACGAAAAGGGCAGTAAATAGTACTCAAAAGAGGGGTGGTTCTATTAACCCCCCTAAGTTTAAGAGAAGGACTATTTTGGGAATCCGAGATTTTCCACCGGGTTGTGGACCTTCATCCGGTGAAAATCAAATATTCGAAGTCGTACATACTGTTTACTCGGGGTATAGAACCTTTGATCAGAGAGAAATTGCAAATAGTGGTTATTCGAGATTCCGAGGGTAAGATTTAGATCGTTCAATATTAGAATAGTTTAATATCAAATTTTAGTGTTCTAATCATTCGTAATGTGTGTTTAGATATCGACGAGCGAGAGAGTGTAGTTCTCACCGTAATCAGGTGTGTAATCTCACACTATATCTCATGGGTTAGATGACCATACAATGGTTAAAGTTGGATTAAAAATCACAAAATTGGTGAAATCAGAAAATAAGACATTATTGACACTTAGTGTTAAAATCTCGAAATCGGAAGTAAGATCGTGAAATTTTGAAAATCGCCCTTAATAGTTAAATCGATAGTATGTGTTATTTGGAAAATTGGGCCATATGTGATATTTGGAAAAATTGGGCCATATATGTTATTTGGAAAATTTGGGCCATATGTGATATCTAGTAAATTTGGGCCATATGTGTTATTTGGAAAAATTGGGCCATATGTGTTATTTGGTAAAATTTGGGCCATATGTGTTATTTGGCAAATTTGGGCCATATGTGTTATTTGGCAAATTGGGCCATATGTGATAATTGAGAATTTGGGCCACATGTGATAATCGATAAATGGGCCTTAAGTAAAAATTTATAATTGGGCCATTTATGATAATGGATAAATGGGCCATATGTGAAATGTGTTTTTAATGGGCCAAAATTTATAAATTATAATATGGTTTTCTTTACAAATATTTTGTAATGCATAAACATGATTGCATGGGTTGGGATCAATGATGAAGAGAAGAAAGGCTAAATGCCAGAATTCTAGATAGGTGACTCACACAATGGTAGTTCAAATCTAGATCGGCGGTTTTACCACAATTATTGAAATGGCTTGCCACAAATATGATATTGGGCTTAAAGCCTACTTCGGTGTGATGGCGGGGTGGGTGAGTAAAGCTCCCCACAGGTGTGCTGGTTAGGTACGGGGGTATGTAGAGGATGGAAATCTAGGTTTGGTTTTGGGAATTGCATATCATTTGCATTATTATTTTTAAATACTAAATTATTATATTTTGAAATGGGCTTAGGCCCAAATAAATGTTTAAATGGTCTTGGCCTGGGGACTATGGTAAGTGAGTTGCACACCTGAGTTCTAAGTAACTCACCCCATTATTTTAACCCCTCTCAGGTAATAACAATTGATGGAGACTTGGTTTGGAGATGGCTTCGTGGGGTGGCTATACTACAATTGGTGGTTCATAAAACTTTGAGACTTCTTTTATAATTTCTATTAAGTATTATTAATGGCGATGTAATAAGGCCTTTTAATTATGGATTTTATTGTGTGGATGGATTTATTTATGTCTTAGTTTATTTAAGTTGGATTGATTTTGTTTTTCAGTAAATGATTTTCTATAACTCTCGTTT
Source organism: Gossypium rotundifolium (assembly GCA_025506655.1). Taxonomy (NCBI): domain Eukaryota; kingdom Viridiplantae; phylum Streptophyta; class Magnoliopsida; order Malvales; family Malvaceae; genus Gossypium; species Gossypium rotundifolium. Next base: position 159,591,011 of record CP106729.1, on the reverse strand, counting down.
CAAATAAAAGTTTTCCTTATCTAGAAACTTAGAAAATTCTTTTAAAACTTTTGATGAAATATTTCGATTTAATAAATCTAAAGTTTTTATCGATTACTACTTTATATATATATATCAAACGATAAATTCTTGTGTTTTAAATCAAGCATTTCAAATAAACCTCGATTTTTTGATAAAGTAATGTTCTTAATCGTTTTGCAATTTGATTTTTACTTTGTTAAATGTTTTGAATGTTCATTAAAATTGTGTGGCATGCCAAAATTCGAGCTTAATGCATAGGCCGGGTTTGGGTGTTACATTTTATGGTATCAGAGCCCAGTTTCAAAACTTGGCTGTGGTTTGGGTTCAACGATGATTTTTGGTTAAAAACCATATAAATTTCTAGACTTTATGTTTTAAAGGTAGTATGGCACCACAAGCATCCGACACCATGTCAAGTAAGTATGTTCAGTAAGCATTTGTTTATTTTTGTGATGAGACCTAAGGAACACTCTAGAACTTCTAGTTTTAGGTGTTGAAAATGATGGAGATCGAGACTATAGGATGTTAGCTCTATCTCTTATATATCATAAAATATCGTTACTAAACACTGAAATAATATTCTGATTCATAAAACTTGTAATCAGATTAAAACGAATTAGTTAATATGAGCTCTAGAGGACGTGGTTGTGGATGCGGTAGACGTGGCCATGGTAGAGGACAAGGTGCTGCGTCTGAAGCACCAGGTCATATACCGGAAAGGGATGCACCTACGTCATTCGAGAGTGAAATTGGATCTCATGATCATACGAATGAGGATAATGCTTTGACTCAAGCAATGTTGCGAGTCTTAGAAAGAGTAGCTGGAGCCAGATCTGGGCCAGTAACTCGCGAATCAATATCGAAATGACTCAAGTCTAGTGGTGCAGAAGTTTTTAGAGGTGTCTCTGGTGTAGCTCCGAATGTGGCAGAATATTGGCTTGAGGCTGTAGAACGAATTATGGATGATTTGAAATGCACAATCGAACAGAAACTAAGAGGAGTCATGTCTTTGTTAAGAGACGAGGCGGATCAATGGTGGCTTACTGTCCGAGAAGGCACCGAGGCTGCATTGGTTAATTGGGATTTCTTTAAAGCTGCTTTCCAAGGGAAGTATGTCGGGACAAGTTATGTAGATGCCCGAAGGAAAGAATTCCTAAATTTGGTTAAAGAAAGTAAGACTGTAGTAGCCTACGAGGCAAAATTTCTTCGTTTGAGTCATTATGCTCGTACTATAGTGCAGACTAATCATGAGCGTTGTGTACGCTTTGAGGATGGACTGAATGATGAGTTACGGGTACTGATAGCCCCACAACAAGTGCGGACTTTTACCTCGCTAGTAGAGAAAGCTAAGATAGTCGAAGAGGCTAAGATTTCAAAACGCCAGAATCGGGAAAAAGTAAGAGGCAAGAGGGATTTTAAGTATTCTGGTTCTTCTAAAAGGTTTCAAAAGAGGCCACAAAATGATGAGGCAATTCAAGTTAGGGCACTTGTGACGACCAATCATATTAGAGAATGTGACGACTGTGGTAGATGACATCCCGGAGAATGTTGGAGGAAAAGTGAAGCCTATTTTAAATGTGGATCTAAGGATCATCGGTTTAAGAATTGTCCTCGACGGACTGAAACGACTCAGGAAGCTTGTAACCCTGAGGCTCAGCCAGCTAGAGGTACTCAGCAGCCACCAAGAGGTCATGGACCGGATCGTGGTGGTAATGGTAATGGACGTGGACAAGGTGCACTGGGTCGAGGTAATGGTGTTAGAGGTAACACGGAGGCGAGACAGCCAGGATTGGTCTATGCTGTCAGGCGTCGTGAGGATGGCGATGCACCTGATGTGATAACTCGTACGTTCTTCATCTCTGATGTACCTGCTACTGCTTTGATAGATATCAAATCTACCCACTCGTATGTTGCTAGTGCTATATCTGGAAACCTAAATATTAGATCTGAGATTACCGATAGAGAGATGACGGTAATTAGTCCTTTAGGACAATTGGTAATAGTGAATAAGTTATTCAGATATGTGCCCTTAGAGATTCAAAGAGAGGTATTTCTAGCAGACTTGATGGAATTACCTTTCGGTGAGTTTGATCTTATTTTGGGCATGGATTGGTTGGTGAAGCATCGGGCGCAATTGGATTGTGCCGAAAAGCGGATGTCAATTAGGACTGTGGATGATGAGGAGAAAATAATGATAGGCGAGCGAAGAAACTTTTTGGAAAATGTGGTATCTACTTTGAAGGCAGAAAAGTTGGTGCGGAAAGGGAATAGAGCATTCCTAGCATTCATCAGTGCTTTGGATGCCAAGGATTTATCGGTAGAAGGTGTAAGAACGGTGAAAGAATTTCTAGATGTCTTTCCCGAAGAACTTCCGGGTCTACCTCCAGATCGGAAGTAGAATTTGGCATTGAGCTTTTACGGCGCTCCAAGGCCCATTGCTCCTTATAGAATGGCAGCGAAGGAGTTAGCGGAGCTTAAAGCTCAAATTCAAGAACTGTTAGATCGGGGATTTATTTGACCAAGTGTGTCTCTATGGGGAGCACCAGTTTTGTTCGTCAAGAAGAAGGATTGGTCGATGCGTATGTGCATTGATTATAGGTTTTTGAATAAATTGACGATCAAGAATAGGTATCCATTACTGAGAATCGATGACCTATTTGATCAATTAAGAGGAGCTTCAGCCTTTTCCAAGATTGATTTGAGATCGGGTTATAATCAACTCAAGGTGAAGGAGGCAGATATTCATAAGACGGCATTTCGAACTCGCTATGGACATTATGAGTTTTTAGTGATGCCATTTGGTTTGACTAATGCACCAGCTGCATTTATGGACATGATGAACCGAGTCTTTCAGCCCTATTTAGACCGATTCGTAGTATTGTTCACAGATGACATTTTGGTATATTCGAGGAATGAAGAAGAGCATGACTCTCATTTGCACACTGTGTTGCAAATTTTGCGTGATAAGCAACTTTATGCCAAATTCAGTAAGTGTGAATTTTGGTTGAAGGAAGTGAGTTTCTTGGGTCATGTAGTGTCAGCTGAAGGAATAAGAGTTGATCCTCGAAAGGTAGAGGTTGTGTTGGATTGGAAACCGCCAAAGTCAGTAGCTGAGATCCAAAGTTTCTTGGGTTTGGCTGGTTATTATAGACGCTTTGTTGAGGGGTTTTCGTTGATTGCTGCACCCCTAACTAAGTTGTTGCGGAAAGAAGTACCATATGTATGGACTGATAAACAACAGGAAATTTCAAGAAACTGAAGAAGATTCTAACGGAAACGCCAGTATTGATTCAACCAGAGGCCGAAAAAGAGTTTACTGTTTACTGTGATGCGTCACACACGGGTTTAGGATGTGTACTGATGCAAAGTGGAAAAGTGGTAGCTTATGCTTCTCAACAGTTGAGGCTGCATGAAGTCAATTATCCTACTCATGATTTGAAGTTGGCTGCAGTAGTGTTTGCATTAAAGATTTGGAGACATTATCTTTATGGTGAGAAGTCAATCATTTATACGGACCATAAGAGTCTTAAGTACCTCCTTACCCAAAAGGAGTTGAATTTAAGACAACAGAGATGGGTGAAGTTGTTAAAGGATTATGATTTCTCAATCGAGTATCATCCTGGAAAGGCTAACGTTGTGGCAGACGCGTTGAGTCGAAAGGTTGTATCGGAGTTAAGAGCAATGTTTGCTCATCTCAGTTTGCATGAGGATGGCAATTTGTTAGCGAAACTTCAAGTGAAGCCTCTGTGGTTGGAACAAATCAAGGAAAAGCAATTATCCGATGAAAAGTTGGGTCCTTTAATACAAAAAGTTGAAAGTGGTGTAATAGGAGATTTTGGTTTGAACAAAAAAGGTGTACTGTGTTTTCGTGGAAGGGTTTGTATGCCCGAGAATTCAGATTTGAGGCGAATGATTCTTCTAGAGGTGTATAGTAGCCCTTGTGCTATGCATCCCAGAGGAAATAAGATGTATCGGGATCTCTGTGAACAGTATTGGTGGCCAAAGTTAAAACGGGAAGTTACTGATTTAGTGGGAAAGTGTTTAACTTGTCAACAAGTAAAGGCGAAACATCAATTACCGTTGGGATTGTTGCAACCAGTAAAGATTCCATTAAGGAAATGGGAGCGAATAACGATGGATTTTTTTAGTGGGTTACCCTTAACACCTACTAAGAAAGATTCATGCTGGTGGTAGTAGATCAATTAACGAAGACCGCCATTTTCTACCGGTTAAATGACGGATTACTCGTTGCAAAAGTTGGCTAAACTGTATGTATCTGAAATCGTGAGGTTGCATGGGGTACCGATGTCTCATCATATCGGACGAGGATCCTCGGTTTACATCACGCTTTGGAAAGCTTTGCATTAGGCTCGGGTACAAAGATAAACTTCAAGATAGCTTTTCACCCTCGATCGATGGTCACCGGAAAGAGTAATCCAGATTTTGGAAGACATGTTAAGAGGTTGTGAGATCGATTTCAGAGGTATTTGGGAGGATTTTCTACCATTGGCAGAGTTTGCATTTAACAATAGTTATCAATCCAGTATTCAGATGGCACCTATGAAGCTTATATGGTCGTGGGTGTCGTACTCTACTTGTTGGACCGAATTAGGGAACGACGCTTGTTGGGTCTGAATCGATAACCGAGATGAAGAAAAGGTAAAAGTTATTCGAGCGCGATTAAAGGAAGCCTCGGATAGACAAAAGTCGTACGCCGATCTGAAGCGTAAAGATATTGAGTTTGCGGTGGGAGATCAGGTTTTTTTGAAAGTTTCACCGTGGAAAATGATTTTCAGATTCAAAAGAAAAGGCAAGTTGAGCCCTAAGTTCATTGGGCCGTACAGTGTATTGAAGCGTGTAGGACCAGTAGCCTATCAACTTGATTTACCTGCAGAATTAAGTCAGATTCATAGTGTTTTCCATGTTTCTATGTTGAGACGCTATAGATCGGATCCATCGCACATAGTATCAGTAGAAGAAGTGGAATTAAGGCCAGATTTGTCTTTCGAGGAAGAACCAGTGGAAATTTTAGACAGAGATGTTAAAGTGCTAAGAAAGAAGACTGTACCGTTGGTCAAAGTTTTATGGCGTAATCACAGAGTAGAGGAAGCTACGTGGGAGCCTGAGGATGCAATTCGACAACAATATCCTCATCTCTTTTAGCCAGGTAAATTTCGATGACGAAATTTTCTTTAAGGAGGGTAGAGTTGTAACATCCTAAAATTTGAAGTATTTATTTGATGCATGTTTTAGTGCTTAACTTGTGTATAGTGAAATTTTTCTTGTTTAGTATAGTCTTGAGAAGACTTGAGAACTATTTGGAATTAGAATAAATTCTAGTAAGGAGTATTTAATTGAAGTGGACCAAGTGATTTTAAGGTTTAAGTAAAATTAGGTGTTAAAATTTAGCATAAGATGAGTAATTGGCAAGGTGGTGTTGGCGCATGAGTAATTGTATGAGGGGAGATGTTCGAATCCCTTGGATAGCAATTAGATGATTTTTATTTTTGCACTTGTACGGCAAGTGTCGGTCAAGCAATACTTATAGTAAGGATGGACTTTTTCATTTATGGAAAGTAGACTAAGGGAATAAGGTAAGTACTAACTTAAGGTATGGAATCAATAAGTTTTGGTATGATAAGGGGACATAAGGCTTGGATTAAGGGAAGATGTTTTGGAAACTTTTTAATGGCCTATTGTCCATGTTTTTGGATGGTTTTTGGGGCTAAGGAGGTTGGCCGAATTTTTGTTAGTAGCTTGATAGTGATTAGTATCTAGTTTGGTCAAATTCTTTAGCAACATGAGCATTTTTTTTAATTCTCTCCAAAACCCTTTTCTCTAGCCGAATGTACTTGTAACCATTGGCAAATTTTTGGTTGTTTGGCCATTTCTTTTGACCAATTAGTATCATTTTCTTCTTTTCTCTTTTGTGCGAAACCATGCAACTTTGAAGAAACCTAATTTATTCTCTTTTCTTTCTTTTGGCCGAATATACACCAACTTCAAAACCCATTTCTTTGTTCATCTTTCATCCTTGGAAAATAGATCGTAAACTCTCTCTCTATTCTTTTGTTCTTTCATTCTTTTGAAAAGACTCTCAAATATCATCCTCTCTCATTCTTCATTATGGCCGAATGTTGATGGTAAAACCTTGGCGAATCATTCTTTTCTTTTATTTTAATCTTTTCTCCTTCAAACAAATTCTTCTTTCTTTGTAGTGGTATAGTGGAGTGCCGATTTCTTTTCTACATCTTAAGTGATTATAGCTATTATAGATCGGGTGAAAAGGAGATTTCATCACCAAGGTAAAGGATTTTCAAGGTAAACCGATTACACTTTCAAGTCTTTAGTTTTAAGATTTTCGATAGTTTATTGTTAGGACTAATGTTTCTTTGTTTTTGAAGACAATTAAAATAGGGACGAAAAGGGCAGTAAATAGTACTCGAAAGAGGGGTGGTTCTATTAATCCCCCTAAGTTTAAGAGAAGGACTATTTCGGGAATTCGAGATTTTCCACCAGGTTGTGGACCTTCATCCGGTGAAAATCAAATATTCGAAGTCGTACGTACTCCCGAACCACTGTTTACTCGGGGTATAGAACCTTTAATCAGAGAAAAATCGTAAATAGTGGTTATTCGAGATTCCGAGGGTAAGATTTAGATCGTTCAATATTAGAATAGTTTAATATCAAATTTTAGTGTTCTAATCCTTCATAACATGTGTTTAGATATCGACGAGCGGGAGAGTGTAGTTCTCACCGTAATCAGGTGTGTAATCTCACACTATATCTCATGGGTTAGATGACTATACAATGGTTAAAGTTGGATTAAAAATCGCAAAGTTGGTGAAATCGAAAAATATGACATTATTGACACTTAGTGTTAAAATCTCGAAATCGGTAGTAAGATTGTGAAATTTTGAAAATCGCCCTTAATAGTTAAATCGATAATATGTGTTATTTGGCAATTTGGGCCATATGTGATATTTGGAAAAATTGGGCCATATGTGTTATTTGGAAACATTGGGCCATATGTGATATTTGGTAAATTTGGGCCATATGTGTTAATTGCAAAAATTGGGCCATATGTGTTATTTGGTAAATTTGGGCCATATGTGTTATTTGGCAAATTTGGGCCATATGTGTTATTTGACAAATTGGGCCATATGTGATAATTGAGAATTTGGGCCACATGTGATAATCGATAAATGGGCCTTAAGTAAAAATTTATAATTGGGACATTTATGATAATGGATAAATAGGCTATATGTGAAATGTGTTTTTAATGGGCCAAAATTTATAAATTATAATATGGTTTTCTTTACAAATATTTTGTAATGCATAAACATGATTGCATGGGTTGGGATCAATGATGAAGAGAAGAAAGGCTAAATGCCAGAATTCTAGATAAGTGACTCTGTCACAATGGCCGTTGCCCGAAATCTAGATCGGTGGTTTTACCATAATTATTTAAATGGTCGTTGCCACAAATATGATATTGGGCTTAAAGCCTACTTGATGTGATGGCGGGTGGGTGACTAAAGCTCCCCAGTGTGTTTGGTTGGAGTACGGGGTGTGTAGCGGATGGAAATCTAGGTTTGGTTTTGGGAATTGCATATCATTTGCATTATTATTTTTAAATACTAAATTATTATATTTTGAAATGGGTTTAGGCCCAAATAAATGTTTAAATGGTCTTGGCCCAGTGGACTATGGTAAGTGAATTGCACAAGAGTTCTAAGTAACTCACCCCATTATTTTTACCCCTCTCAGGTAATAACAATTGATGGAGACTTGGTTCGAAGATGATTTCGTGGGGTGGCTATACTACAATTGGTGGTTCATAAAACTTTGAGACTTCTTTTATAATTTCTATTAAGTATTATTAATGGCGATGTAATAAGGCCTTTTTAATTATGGATTTTATTGTGTGGATGGATTTATTTATGTTTTAGTTTATTTAAGTTGGATTGATTTTGTTTTTCAGTAAATGATTTTCTATAACTCCGCTTCAAATAAAAGTTTTTCTTATCTAGAAACTTAGAAAATTCTTTTAAAACTTTTTGATGAAATATTCTGATTTAATAAATCTAAAGTTTTTATCGATTACTACTTTATATATATATCAAACGATAAATTCTTGTGTTTAAAATCAAGCATTTCAAATAAACCTCGATTTTTAGATAAAGTAATGTTCTTAATCGTTTTGCAATTTGATTTTTACTTCATTAAATGTTTTGAATTTCGTTAAAATTGTGTGGCATGCCGAAATCTGGGCTTAATGCATAGGCCGGGTTTGGGGTGTTACATACTAAGTGTAGGCCACTATATGCACAAGAGAGCTACAAGAGATATACATATACGTAGCTAGGTCACATGTGTAGTACCGAGAGTACGCCATGTGTACAAGAAAGCTATACGTAGCTAGGTCACATGTGTGTTATATAGTGTGAGCCACTATGTGTACAAGAGAGCTACGAGAAGGCTAGGTCATATGAGTGGTGCTAGGTGAAGGCCACTATATGTACAAGAAAGCCTGAATTATGAGTACAATCGGGCTAGGTCACATGAGTGGTACTGAGTGAAGGCCACTATGTGTACAAGGATCTTTGACTTCAAAGGTGGGTTGTGTGCGAAACCACCGCGTATTCGTTATTATTCCGAAGCGTTCAACGGGAAAATTGACTAAGTGAAATTATGTGAGACTTTGTAGTGATAAGTATATGTATATGCATGGGTAACGTATCAGCAATATGCTTGATATGTAATCAGAAATTGGAAAGATTGTTATAGGTAATTAATGAATACAACTAAAGTGAGAGAGAGCAAAAATTTACAATAAAACTGTTTTAGACAGCGGCAGTGATATGAATTTCAAAAATCACCAAAAATGGTAGAAGTTGAATTATAAGTTGTATGAGATATTGATTTAAATCTTATTGAATTTTTTTTCTTATAAAAGAATTATAAAGGATTTGTATATTTTGATATATTTAAATTTTTGTGATACTGGTTCAGAATGATTACGTGATCCCATGTTCTAACTTGAAAAATTATTAAAAATTGTAAAAAAATAATTATGGGATATAATTTGTATTCCTGAAATCCTGAATGAGCCTAGTTTCAAATTAACTAAACAATAATGTAATCTTAATTCTGTACGAAGAGAAAATTGATTCGTAGTGAAGAGAGGTCAAAATAGTCGAATAGTGAAACAAGGGAAATTTTAATGAATAAACTGTACTAATTGGCAGGATAAAAAATTCTAAAAATTTTATGGTAATAAGATAAATGAGTCTAGTTTCAGGGAAAATTTACAGATCTTAATTTGGAGTTTTGTAGCTCTAGATAAAAAAATTTAGTGACTATGACTTGAATAGACAGCTTGCTCTGAACTTGAATAAATAGTGAATTTGAATATAGATATAATTGTGTTATTTTGTAAACATGTTAAATTTGTAACATCCTAAAATTGGGCCTAGTAGAATTGGGCCCAATAGGCCTTGAGAATGGGAACGTTTAAAATTTTTGAGATGCATGTAGCACTTAGAATGTTATGGTAAGGTATTAATGGGCTTGTGCATTGTGTGTAATGTTATGTTTAATATGTTAATTTGAGATTCAGTTGGGCCCAAAGAATTGGGTCAAAATTTCGGCAGCCAAGGTGAGCTAAGGGGGGGACGGCACAAGGCTATAATTCAGGGATTATTTTTGTTTCATTAGTGAGGATAACAAGCTAATAAAATAAAGGGAGAGTTGGTGCAAATGTGGCCTCTTATGGATGAGTGTTTTGATAGGGATAAGGGATAGAAGGATAGAGGAGAAAAGATAGGAGTTATCTTCTGAGTACAGAGTTGGCCGAAATTCCATCTCCTGGAGGGGGTGCCGAAATTCCCTATAAATAGGGGGTACCTCTTCAATTCCGGCATTTTGAACCCCATTCTCTTCTCTCATCTTTTGTGCTGAAATTCTCAGTTCTTCTTGGTAATCTATTTTCTTTTGATTTCTTCTGAAAGCCGAAACCCCTAAGTATTCTTTCTCTCCACTTTCTTTTCACTTTCCTTCTAAGCCGAAACACTTCACTCAGTTTTTCTAAAAGCCGAAAATGCATCAGTTCATCTTTTTCGGGATTTTCATAAAAGCCGAAATCGCTAGATCTCATCTCCTGTGGTTGCCGAATCCTCTTTAATGGAGTCTGCTTGTGCCGAAATCTAAAGGAAACAATAGGTAAGTGTTGATTTCGGGATTTCAATGTTCTTTTGGCTTTTCAAAGTCCTTAGCCAAATGGCTATTAGAAACTAATCTCTTATTTCACAGTTCTTTTCGGCATTCTGGGATTTAAAGAAGGAGACCAATCGCATAGATCTCTAAGTTATAGAATCGTGTTACTTTCAGGATTTCAAGGTAAGAGGATTTATTTATTTATATATAAAATTGGGTAGAATACTAACCATGGCCGAATATAGGAGAGGGCATATTTTCACAGTTTTTCGGCTTTTAAGCAAAGTTATAGATTAAGGATAATAGATCCGGATAGCAAGGACTTTGACTAAGAATATTGGATTTCGTGATATCAGGTGTGTAATACTTCCCCACCATCTAGATCTGATTAATTATATATATATATGTTCATAAGTTTTATATGTTACATTAAAAGTTGAAATCTCGGATTTAAACAGCGGACCCTCAGGTTAGTAAATAATCTGATTATATGTTACAAGTAAATTGTTGTACATGTTTTAAATTGTTGTACATGTTTGCATAGGTTGGGTGATGAAAGGAGGAAGCATATGTATATGTATATGAGTAGCAGTTTTTATCGTGATTTACTGTAGCGGCTAATGCCGTGATCTGTTATAAGGGCTTCGGCCAATATATGTTGATGAGTAGCATGACTGCCATCTTGGCGTGTAGCGGTATGGGTTGATTGTAGAAATCCTCAATGGTGTGTTTGGTTGGTACGGGGGCGTGTAGCAGATGGAAACCTAGGCAAGTGGGTTGGGTTTTGCATATTATTTGTTATCCATGTAAATGAAATTATTATTATGGTTTATGAGGCCCAAATCTAGCGGTGCATGAGGGTTGCCACTGAGTCTCGCGACTCACCCAATTAAACTAACCTTTCAGGTGACAATTAGTGCAACGGACCGGGCCGGAGTGGAGCGTAAGGTGGCCATGCAAAAGAATATGTGGATCCGGGGGAAAGATCCACTTAATAGTTTTTTTTTCTTCTTTCAAAGTATTTTATGTTATGGATTCAAACTATGTTGTAATAAGGCCATGGGCCATTAGTTTACATTTTAGTTTTATTATGGGCCTTCATTATTTATTCTTATTTTAATTTCTTTCAAAAACATGTAATTCAGTTTTGGGCTTTTGATTATTAAGGCACATTTTATAAAATTTTCATTTGTGCTTTCTGTCGACACGATTGGTTTTACAAAAATTTTCTTAGTGACAAACCAGATCTAGTTGTAGTGTTTGGGTCGGGTTTGGGGTGTTACAAAATTGGTATCAGAGCCCGGTTCAAAACTCGACTTTGGGGTTTTTGGGCTCAAAACGTTTTCTAAAGGTGGGCTTTTGAAACTTGCATGTTGTTTTTTTTTTTGAAATGATAATGTTTGTTAGCTCGGAATGGCACTGCGTCTCCTACCCAAGTCCGCCTGTAAGTACTCTAAACCATTGTGTGATATATATATGTGGGCTTGATGGGCTTTATGGGACGTGAGGCTAGTTTAATTAGACTTTGATGGACTATAGGCTTAACTCAAACAACTTCTTAAATTCCATAAGACTTAATTTATCAAACAAATCTCGTGAACTAGTCATTTGAGTTAGGGTGTGGCAACAGCATCGCATGCCTAGGAGTGGATCTGAGGAGAGCTTGGTATTTAAGCGCCCTAGTGACTCACCTCCTCTTGTAGGAATCCTACAGTGCGTGGTATTTGCTCACCTTAGCCATGAGGACTTGTTGACGGGCCAAAATTTATAATTAAAACCCGAAAGGACCACCACCCTATTTTGCAAAATTACTAAATTACCCCGATTTGTAAAATGATCAAAATACCCCTGATTGTAAAATTACCAAAATACCCCTAGATTTTAAAATTACTGAAATACCCCTAGATTTCAAAATTACCAAAATACCTTCGGATTGTGAAATTACCAAAATACCCTTATTTTGAAACATCACCAAGATACACTATTTTGAAAAAAATTACGAAATACCCTTGTAGGTAAAATTACGAAAATACCACTAGGCAGTGAAACGACGAAAATACCCCTAGGTGGTGAATGTAAGTTTATAAGGCTGTTTTTATGATTGATGTGTGCTGAATGTTGACTGAAGGTGAACTCTAGGACTAGGAAGTATCGACTTGAGAACTAAACCCGTAGATAGAATTTGAGTTCAAAAGAACTACTATCGAAATGATTTTACATAAGATTATTCGCGGTTAATAAGTGGGAAGAATTAATTATTCATAAATTTTTTAATCAGATAAATACAAATCAGTAGTATTAGTACAAGGGGACGAAGACGCTCAAAGCGAATAATGGTGCATATCCTACCATAGTATACTAAGTGTTTATTTGGCTTTGGAATTAGAGTGCGCAGCGAAAGCATAGTGATGAGACTTGGGTAGTACGATTACTAGTTAGTCAAAAATTTCGAGGATGAAATTTCTTTAAGAAGGGTAGATTTGTAACATCCTGAAATTGGGCCTAGTAGAATTGGGCCCAATAGGCCTTGAGAATAGGAACGTTTAAAATTTTTGAGATGCGTGTAGCACTTAGAATGTTATGGTAAGGTATTAATGGGCTTGTGCATTGTGTGTAATGTTATGTTTAATATGTTAATTTGAGGTTCAGTTGGGCCCAAAGAATTGGGTCAAAATTTTGGCAGCCAAGGTGAGCTAAGGGGCTGACACAAGGCTATAATTCAGGGATTTTTTTTTTGTTTAATTAATGAGGATAACAAGCTGATAAAATAAAGGGAGAGTTGGTGCAAATGTGGCCTCTTATGGATGAGTGTTTTGATAGGGATAAGGGATAGAAGGATAGAGGAGAAAATATAGGAGTTATCTTCCGAGTACGAGTTGGCGAAATTCCATCTCCTAGAGGGGTGCCAAATTCCCTATAAATAGGAGGTACCTCTTCAATTCCGGCATTTTGAACCCCATTCTCTTCTCTCATCTTTTGTGCTAAAATTCTCAGTTCTTCTTGGTAATCTCTTTTCTTTTAATTTCTTCCGAAAGTCAAACCCTAAGTATTCTTTCTCTCCACTTTCTTTTCACTTTCCTTCTAAGTCGAAACACTTCACTCAGTTTTTCTAAAATCCAAAAACGCATCAGTTCATCTTTTCCGGGATTTTCATAAAAGCCGAAATCACTAGATCTCATCTCTTGTGGTTGCCGAATCCTCTTTAATGGAGTCTGCTTGTGCCAGAATCTAAAGGAAACAATAGGCAAGTGTTGATTTCAGGATTTCAATGTTCTTTCGGCTTTTCAAAGTCCTTAGCCGAATGGCTATTAGAAACTAATCTCTTATTTCACAGTTCTTTTCGGTATTCCGGGATTTGAAGAAGGAGGCCAATCGCATAGATCTCTAAGTTATAGAATCGTGTTACTTTCAAGATTTCAAGGTAAGAGGATTTGTTTACTTATATATATAAAATTGGGTAGAATACTAACCATGGCCGAATATAGGAGAGGGCATATTTTCATAGTTTTTCAGCTTTTAAGCAAAGTTATAGATTGAGGATAATAGATCCGGATAGCAAGGACTTCGACTAAGAATATTGGATTTCGTGATATCAGGTGTGTAATACTTCCCCACCGTCTAGATCTAATTAATTATATATATATATATATATATATGTTCATAAGTTTTATATGTTACATTACAAGCTGAAATCTCGGATTTAAACGGCGGACCCTCAGGTTAGTAAATAATCTGATTATATGTTACAAGTAAATTGTTGTACATGTTTTAAATTGTTGTACATGTTTGCATGGGTTGGGTGATGAAAGGAGGAAGTATATGTATATGTATATGTGTAGCGGTTTTTACCGTGATTTACTTGCGGCTAATGCCGTGATCTCATTATAAGGGCTTGACCAATATATGTTGATGAGCAAGATGATCGCCATCTTTATGTGTAGCGATGTGGGTTGATTGTAGAAATCCCCAATGGTGTGTTTGGTTGGTACGGGGCCGTGTAGCGGATGGAAACCTAGCAAATGGGTTGGGTTTTGCATATTATTTGTTATCCATGTAATGAAATTATTATTATGTTTTATGAGGCCCAAATCTAGAGGTGCACGAGGGTTGCACACTGAGTCTCGCGACTCACCCAATTAAACTAACCTTTCAGGTGACAATTAGTGCAACGGACCGGGCAGGAGTGGAGCACAAGGTGGCCATGCAAAAGAATATATGGATCCGGTGAAAAGTTCCACTTAATAGTTTTTTTTTCTTCTTTCAAAGTATTTTATGTTATGGATTCAAACTACATTGTAATAAGGCCATGGGCCATTAGTTTACATTTTAGTTTTATTATGGGCCTTCATTATTTATTCTTATTTTAATTTCTTTCAAAAACATGTAATTCAGTTTTGGGCTTTTGATTATTAAGGCACATTTTATAAAATTTTCATTTGGGCTTTCTGTCGACACGATTGGTTTTACAAAAATTTTCTTAGTGACAAACCAGATCCGGTTGTAGTGTTTGGGCCGGGTTTGGGGTGTTACAAAATCCATTATTTATTATTTATATGCTTACTTACTAAGCTATATGCTTACTCTCTTTTCTTTTCCTTGTCCTATAGTGTCATCAAGCTAACTCGGGATTCGGTGATCGTCGGAGATCCATCCACACTATCAGCATTTTTTTGGTATTTTGAAAACAATACTTTGGGAATTATGGCATGTATATAAGGCTTAATCATTTTGTTACTTGTAGTAACAAATTGGGGTAAAATACTGGCTTTTAAAAATTTGATGGTTTATTTTGGTTATGGGTATTGATAATGTTCAATATTAATCAAGTTATATGTTTATGATAATGCTTGAATTGGTCGAATGAGAGTGTGATGACTATGTATGGAAAAGTTTTAATTTATATGGATTTTATATTTTAAATTTTGTACAATTGCTTGAATCATGTCCGGTAATGCCTCGTACCCTGTTCCGGCGACGGAACCGGGTGAGGGGTGTTACACTAAATATATCTATACTAGAGAAATTTTATCGATACCATATGAAAAATATTGATACTAGATCAATACTTAGCTAACTTTGTGAAAATTGGAATGTCAATTTGGTACCATTTTTAAAAGTGGTATTGATATTTTGAAAACTATCGATACTTGTCCAAAAAGTATATTTTTTGGCCTAGAGTTATACTGGAATTGTCTTAAAAACAGTTTAACTAGTTGAAATAATTCTTACTTAATTAAAATCATTTAACTTGGTTGTGAGGCTTGTTCAACTAGATAATTTGATTAAAGAATTTTCTTGAAAAATTAATTTGGAAAATCTCAGTGATTTTTGGGAAAATTAATTTTGATCAAGTAAAATTAAATTAATAAAATTAATTAAAAATAATTATGGTATTTTTTAAATCAATTTTCAAGTCAGAAAATTAGTCTAATAGGTAATTGAACTTGAAAATTGGACTCGAGAACCAAAATCTGAGATTGATACCTAAAATTGGTTGAACCGGACAAAGTGTATAAAACTAGGACGATGATCCAACCGGTGGCTGACCGGATTGGTCAGCCGCCACTTGCCTGGACTAAACTAGTAGCATCAAATTGGCTATCGCACCATCGGCTAGGCATCCGCATGTCTGGCTGGTGCGACACCGTTCGTGAAACACCCCAAACCCGGCCTACGAGCCTTGACCGGATCTGGTATGTTCCCCGATGTAAACCGTTTCAAATTCTTTGGTTACTTAAGAAAAACTTGTGTGTTTGAAAGAAAGATTGTTTTGGGTTGGGCTTGAGTTGAGAACAAATTTATTTCATTATTAAAAATCCTTTACTTTAGGTGACAAAACGTTTGGGCTTAGTTTTAAAGTAGATTTACTTAATCTTTAATTGATAAAAATTCGTAAGCTTAACAAATAAAAACAGAATAAAATATTCCTACTAAGGCCTTATTACATCAAATAATTCCCAAAATTTAAATTCAAAATACTTAAAATAAAATAAAAGTCCAAGTCGTAAATTTCTTGCTGTGCATGGCCATCCCTAAGCTTCTGCCGAACCCGGTCCATTACTGTTCGTCACCTGAAAATAGTCCCACAGCGGGGTGAGTCAAATAGACTCAATGTGTAACCAACACTAAGAATTAACATTTCAGGCATGCATTATCATATCACATACATGTTCATATAACAGGTAAAAATAATGATGCAACCCAAACCCAAACCTAGTTAGCCATTCGCTACACTCCACCCGTACCATCCTGCACACCGTGGGGACTACTAAGTCAACCCTCCTTCCGCTACACTCCATATCGCGGTCTTAGGTCACCGCATTCGTGGTCTTAGGTCACCACGTTCAGATTTCTGTGGTCTTAGGTCACCACATTCGATTCATCGTGGTCTTAGGTCACCACATTCAGATATCACGGTCTTAGGTCACCGTGTTTGTGGTCTTAGGTCACCACATTCACTTCCCCAAAATAAACCCATATGCCCCATATAATAGTAATATGCATAAATATGCGAGTTCACATTCTTATTCTTATTCTCATGTTACAATTAACATATTTCATAATCCTAGTAGGAGTAGGAAACGTGCTTGAGTATTTTGTACCATAACATGGTACCTTAGCCACTTTCATATTCTTAATATGACATATATTAATTAAACGTAGCCATAAAACATATTATGATATAGTGTAGAATTTACACACGGTACCTTAGCCATATTCTTACACTTTCATATTAACACATTTAATTTAAAACATAGCCATGAACGTATTAAAACTTAGGGTAGGGTACACACCGATTCGCTTAACGATTTCACTTGAAATCCCAAATCGATCTACTACCTTAGATTTTAATGCCTACATTCTACCAACATGGTAATATTTAGCAAAGGCCTTTTCGGCCATAAAACCAAATCCTAGTAGGATTTGTGTGCTTACCTTAATGCCGATTGAATAAAAATCAAATCCGGAAACTTGTATTCTTCCCTTTGAAATCGGCAAATCACTAGATCCCTTGAATCGGTTAGTTTTCACTTAAAACACATAATAATAGATCTACTACAAAAATAGGGTCTTGGCGAATATTCATAGTCACTTACCTTAAGGATCTCAAATCCCAAATTCACCGAATAACTAGGAACACGCTGCCTATGGTGTACCTTCGGAAAAGAACTTCTCCTTCCATGATTCTACCAAGATTAATAATCAAATTAGTTCTAAAATTTGATAAGTCTAAAATATAAAAGAATGGAAACTAAACTTGGATCTTACCCTTATTTGAAGGAATCGATTGCACCTTTACTTCAACCTTCGAGATTCGACTATGGCTAAATGATGCTCTCACAAATTTCGGCTTTTGGAGGATTAGAAAGAAAGAGAAGGAAGAATAAAACTATAGGAATTTCGGCAGAGAGAGGAGAATCGCTTAAGAAATTCGACAAAGGAAGAGTGAATGAATGAATGAATGGCCTTCTCTTCCTTTTATAGCTGAAATTACTAGCTAGAGTCCTTAACTTGGCCACCACTCTTCCTATGTGATAATTATCACTTTATCAAAAGAATTAATCCAACAATTATCTCCTAATTAGCGAAATTCTAAAGGAAATAAAACTCCTCTTTAAGAGCCCACATGTCATCCACCTCTCTGCTCTTTGTAGCAAAATAAAACTTCTTTTATTTGCTTCCTAAGTGACTCGATCCACAGCCCAAATACACTTGCATGTGGTGCCATTTCCAAGGGCCCTAAGTGGCATCTTCAGGCCACTTTTCCAAGCCTGTTTATGTGTCAATTTTCACATACTTTTTCTCTTAAGGCCACCTTGCCTTAATTTCCTCTTTTAAACTTTAAAACTCGACATTTCTAGGTCATTTCTAAGTTTCCAAAATTTTCGTTTGGCTCTTTAAGCTTGACATTTCCTAGGTTTCCAAAATGTTCACTTTCCTCTTTTAACTTAAGTTTCCAAAATGTTTACTTTCCTCTTTTAGCTTAGGTTTCCAAAATGTTTACTTTCCTCCTTTTGAAACTTAACATTTCTAAATCATTTCCAAGTTTCCTTACATTTCCTTACATTTCCTTGCATTTCCTTTCATTTCCTTTCATTTCCTTTCATTTCCTTACATTTCGTTACATTTCGTTACATTTCCTTTCATTTCCTTTCATTTCCTTTCATTTCCTTACATTTCCTTACATTTCCTTACATTTCCATACATTTCCATACATTTCCATACATTTCCATGCATTTCCATACATTTCCTTACATTTCCAAGGTTCTAAAAATGCACACCACATATCACAGTAAACATGCTATTTCATAAAATTAAGCAAAAATGCACACAATGGGATTCGAACCTCTTCCCTCAAAGTACTTCACTTGATGCCATAACCCTTGCACCTTAGGTGGCGTCCCTTGCCACTTTTCCACATCACTTCTTGTTTTTAACTTAAAAACCAATAATTGTCCAAAGCTTTCTCTTCCATCCTAGGATTTTAAGAACCCTTAATTCACTTCCAAACACTGCCAAAACCTACTACTCATGAATTATGCACAAACGCATAACCCCTAATCTAGGATGTTACAGTTCGAACAGCCAACACCCGCTCTAGTCACGACATCGGTGGCCTCATGAGGTGGTGTTGAGCCGGCCAAGCCCATTTAGGGAAAGCGACGACAATGCTAGGTGTTGTAGGAGAGTCACGTCGGCGATGGCACTATCGGGCATGACAGTTGCAACGGCAGCGATCCAGCATTCTGCAGATGGATGACGACTGTGATTCTTCAGCGGTAGAGTAGTGGAAAAATTAGATTCCTAATGGGACTTTACCAGGTCACTTAATTTCAATTAACTTTTCCAAAGATAATTGTTTTAATGAATTTAATATTAAGCAATATCTATCTAGATATTAATATGAGATGTTAAATTTAATTTAATATTTAACTAGATAATATTTTATTAGTTTAATATTAATGTGAGATATTAAATTTAATTTAACATTTATCTACATAATATTTTATTAATTTAATATTAATGTGATTAATTCTAATCCTAGGTGAACTCTCTCTAAACTCTCTTTATATAAAAAGAGCATGAGTCATTATTCTCATACACTTGAATTCAAGAAAAGTTGTAGAGAGAAAATTTTCTGAAGAAATTATTTTAGAAAGTTTCTAAATATATTCTTGTTATTTACAACTTGGCCCCAGAAATTTAGAGAAATTACAAATTTCCCCACTGGTAATTTTGTGAAAAGTTTTCTGATTCGAAGTGAGCCCACACTCAGCAAACGTGTGCTTAAGGATAGCGAAGAAGACTACTCGATCAAAGCATCCATCCTAGGCAAATCATAAAGGTACGATTTTAATTAAGTGTTTATTACTTTAGATAACACAACCAAGTTCTTGTTTTTAGAAAAAAATTAAAACTTTGGTTGTCCCTTAAACCTATTTTTCGCTACATTTTCTGAACATGATTTTCCAATAGTGTGGCCTTCGTATCTTTTGCATGCTTAAATTTGATGGTTACCATTTTATCAATGTTAGAGGTGAATTTGGTCTTCGTTAATTGGATCAACTTTGTGTTCTCATGGAACCTTTCATAGTTTGTCATCCATGCAGTAGGGAGTAAAGAGATCATCTATTCTCTGGTCACAGCTTTAGGAACATCAACATAAATGTTCAATTTTTCTTGTGCATCAAATTTAACAAATGAGATCTCATACTCCACTGGTATGTATGCTGGAAAATTTTGGTTAAGAAAATAATTTACAATTAAAGCGAAAGTTAAAAAAAATTAAAATTGCACTAGTTTATAATGTTTATAGCAATAAACTTTTACCAAAAAGTACATGTGCTTTGTGCGAGATGAATTTAAGTCAGTCTTAGCTTTCAGTCAAACAACCTTCTCCTCTATCCTCATACCACAAATTTTATTGAGTGTGGGCTCTAGCAACACAAATCAAACACAGAATAAGAAATGATAACATTACTTTAGTAGAAAAGTAATTCTCTTAATAGAAACTAGTAAAGATCATAATTCCCAAAAAAAATAGAATTTATTCTAAGTAAATAAATTACCACTACTTTCTGGAAAAAATAATGATAACTCAATAGTCAAGAAGTGTGTATGTATGTGTTAGGTCAATCGGTTTCATCTATTCATAGAGATAGATAGAAGAATCTTGGTTGAATAAGGCTTAAAAGATAATATTTATTTAAATAGAAAATACACTTCTACTATAACTGTAACGCCTAAACCCAATCCGATTCGGCGGATCTAGATCTTGGCTGTTACAATTTTCCATTATAGACTTTTTTGACTTACAAAAATTTTACAACTCAATTGAAAAATTTTCTAACTGAATTTGCTTCTGAGGCATAGTATATAATTACATTGGTCATGATGGGTTTTACATAATGATTGGATGACTTAGTTTCATAGTTCTAATTAGTTACTTCTAGTTGGAGATACTGATTTTAGTAGGTTTATTAACATATTTGGTACCTATTACAGGGACTTACAAAAGAATCCCTCGACTTATTTCATTAATTCCATTAAACTCAATCACACCAGCCCAATACTGCTTTGTACGCATAATAGTGAACTCGCCACACCCTTGATGTAGCCCTAGAATTGTCCCTCATGGTGTAGTTCCATTTTAGCTTACCTGTGACATAAAAGCAGAGAAGTAAGTTTAGGCAAACTTAGTGAGTAAACTGTAACATCCTTAAAGTGGGCCTACGCATTTATATGATAGTCTAATATGTTAAATTGAGATTGTAAAGGTTGGGGCTGACTTTTTGATTAAATATTTGGATTAGGGTTAAAGTTAGTGCTCTGGGTAATTTAAAGTGAAATATTTGGCTTTAAAAATTTGGGTTAGGTGGCTAATAAATGGTGTTAGCTTATAATTTAAGAAGATGGTTAATTAAGTGACAAGTTTGGGCTTGTGGCCCAAAGAATTAAAGTGCATTAAGTGGGCATAAGGTGGCGCCATAAGGGGGAGGAATTTGGGCCCTTGTGTGGCCGATTGGGCCTTAGGAGATGGGTCAAATTCAGAACTTAAATGGGAAGGGGGTGGACGGCATTAGGCTACTAATTAAGGAGCTTTATTTCTTTTATTTAAGTGATAAAAGATGATAAATAAGGAGGGAGGAGTTGGCTTTAGTAAGGGCTCTTCAAAAGGGTAAGATAAGGTGTAACACCCCAAACCCGGTCTATGCATTGAGACTAGATTTGGTTTGTTACATGAATCGAGCTATTTTTAAAATCTTCAATAAGTTGAAAACTACAATATTATTTTTTTTATTACGGGTTTAATCAAAATCAAAGAGTATTTTAATTTGATGAATATTAGAAAACTTTAGTTGAAAAACATTATTAACCTTGTATTATCAAAACCTTTAGGTAATTTGTTTAAGAGTTAACAATAATAAAATATTTATAAAAGAATTTCATATATTTGAAAACCAAATTTATTTCACTAAAACATCATATAACCATAGCCCATATTTAAAAGTCCAAAATATAGTTTAAAACCAAACACACATATAAATCCATAAATTATTTATAGAGGCCCTTATTACATTAACCCAAAATAGTAAAATACTTACTAAAAGTTCGAGTTTAATAAACCCATGTTTTGCAAGATGGCCTCCACGAAGTCATTCTCGGCCAAGTCCACATCAATTTCCATTACCCGAGATGGAAAAATTTAAGGGGTGAGTTACTTAGAACTCGATGTATAACTCACTTACTTGTCCATGGGCGGACTTTCAATTTACTGAGGTTTGGGCCTTGAGCCCGTAAGCAAAATAATATAATGAATAACATAATTAATAGCATGCATGTATAAATGAATTTTTCCTCCCAAACCTAATTCCATCCGCTACACACCCCGCACCAACCATCACACCTGTGGGGATCAAGTCAACCCACCCCGCCATCACACCAATCATCGACATTAAGCCAATTTATATTTTGTGGCATAGCCATTTAACTAGATTGTGACAAAGTCACCGAACTAGAGGCATTGAGCCAATTATTATTTTGTAGCAGAGCCACCGAACTAGAGGCAAATAGCCATTTATATCTTTTTCGGCGAGCCAATAGAACTAGAGGCCAAAAGCCATAATTTTGTGGCGTAACCACCGAACTAGATTTTGGCAACAGCCTTCTTCTCTTCATCATTTCCCAACCCATGCAATATGTATGCAATAGTAAACTATGGTCATACAATAATTTATAAAAAGGCCCATTAACAAAAGTTAATATTTCCAAATCTTTATTAAGGCCCAAAAATAACACTTTGGCCTACTTAACTATTTATCAACTTAGGCCCAATTTTACGATCTAGCAAGTATTTTAGCCCATTTAACAATTTAACAGAGTTTATGGCCCATTTATCGATCTAGCAGAGATTTCGGCCCAATTTACATTCATACAGAGATTTCGGCCCGATTTTCAACTTAACAGAGTTTTCGGCCCATTTATCGGTCTAGCAGAGATTTCGGCCCAATTTTCAATCAATCAGAGATTTCGGCCCGATTATCAATTTAACAGAGTTTTCGACCCAATTATCGATCTAGCATATTTTACGGCCCATTTTCACGAAACATACAATTTACATATTAACAATAATTTCTCGAGGGCGTTTTCGTAATTTTCACGATTTTAGTCGTTTTCATGTATTTTCGTCAAAATATCAGTTGTTACGTTTTATACCGATCTAGTCGTTTTTACCATTTTACTTCAATACCGAAATTGATATCCAACCCGAGAAAAAGTGTGAAGTTACACACCTCGATACCGAGAGTACTAATCCTTCTCGCTCCTCGGCACCTAAAACATATTTCGATCCGTTAGAACACTATTTCGTATAAATATACTTAATCGATAATAGATCCAAAATCTTACCCTCTTGATTTTGAATCACTTGATTTTCGGTTTCTCCTCGCTTATTGGTTCGTTAGTCGCCGAGAATCCACCAACGATAAAGGCTCGGAAGTTCGTACCACTTCAAATAATTGACTTCCTTCGAAGATGGTCCGCAACCCGTGGAAAATCCTGATCGTCAAAGCGCTCTTCGTTTAAATGGGGATTTACGGATCGGCCCCTCTTAATATGACTAACCACCGCCCTTTTCTTCCCTATTTTGAAAGACTTCAAGATCAAAGGAATATTAATCCAATCTAAAATAATATTGAAATAATACTAGAGGCTTTAAAGGATGTGATTTCCTTACCACAATAAATCGATTCCAACGTTTCTACGATTCTCCCGAACACTTGAATTCCGATCTTCCGTTATTGCACTATATAATAACGAATAAAACGTTAATAGAACGAACGTTTATTTCGATCCAAATGGTCCTTCATAACACCATCAATATTCGGCCATAACACTATTAATTAATCAAAAACGAAAAAAAAGAATCCCTTACCCAAATTATGCTATACTCTTCTTTGGGACTTCAATAAACACGAAAATAAAAGTAAGAAATTTTCCTTTAAAATCTAAACACCAAATCATGCAATATATAAATACTTAGATTTTAGGGTGTTACAACTCTACCCACCTTAAAGAAAATTTCGTCCTCGAAATTTACCTGGTTGAAAGAGGTGAGGGTATTGTTGCCGAATTGCATCTTCAGGCTCCCACGTAGCTTCCTCCACTCCGTGGTTACGCCATAAAACTTTGACCAACGGCACGGTTTTCTTTCTTAGCACTTTGACATCTCGGTCTAAGATTTCCACCGTTCTTCATCAAAAGACAAATCAATTCAACTCCAATTCTTCTACCTAAGATAATGTGCGAAGGATCCAATCTATAACGCCTCAACATGGAAACATGAAAACATTATGAATTTGATCCAATTCGGAGGTAACTCAATCTGATAAGCCATCGGACCAACACGCTTCAAAGACACGATAAGGTCCAATGTATCTAGGACTTAGCTTGCCCTTCCTTCCAAACTCAAGATCTTTTTCCAAGGAGAGACTTTCAAGAAAACCCGATCCCTACAAGATACTCGATATCCTTACGCTTCAGTGTCCGCATCGACTTCATCTATCCGAGGCTTCTTTCAACCGTGCTCAAATAACTTTTACCTTATCCTCTGTTTGAGATATCATCTCGTGGCCTAACATCCGCTGCTCGCCCAACTCAAATCCAATAAATAGGAGAGCGACACTTACGACCATACAATGCCTCGTAAGGTGCCATCTCAATGCTAGACCGATAGGCTGTTGTTATATCGCGAATTCCGCCAAAGTAGATAATCCTCCCAACTACCCCAAGTCGATTACACATCCTCTTAACATATCTTCTAATATCTGAATTACTCTCTCCGATCGACCATCGATCGAGGATGAAAAGCCGATCTTGAAATTCAACTTTGTCCCCAAGGCTTCATGCGAGCTTTCCGAATCGTGATGTAAACCTAGGGTCCCTATCCGATATAATAGATACAAAACCCCATGCAACCTCACAATTTTGGATATGTACAGCCGCCAACTTCGCAATGAATAATCCGTCTGAATCAAGGTGAAATGAGCAGGTCTTCATCAAACGATCAACAATTACCCACACGTAATTTTTCTTAGTAGGTGTTAAAGGTAACCCACTAACAAAATCCATGGTTATCCGCTCCCATTTCCAAAGAGGAATCCTTACCGGTTGTAACAATCCGGATGGTAATTGATGTTCGCCTTCACTTGTCGACAAGTCAAACATTTTCCCACAAACTCTAAAATCTCACGCTTCAACCCTGGCCACCAATACTGTTCACGGAGATCTCGATACATCTTATTTCCTTTGGGATGCATAGCATAAGGGCTACTATGCGCCTCCCGTAGAATCATTTGCCTCAGGTCTGAGTCCTTAGGCATACATACTCTTCCTCGAAAGCACAACACACCCTCCGTGTTTATTCCAAAATCCTCGATTTCACCATTTTCAACTTGCCGAAGTAAAGGTCCCAACTTCTCATCTGATGTCTGTTTTTCCTTGATTTGTTCCAGCCACAGAGGCTTCACCTGAAGTTCTGCTAACAAACTGCCATCCTCATACAAACTCAAATGGGCAAACAATGCTCTCAAATCAGATACTATCTTACGACTTAACGCGTCAGCTACCACGTTAGCCTTTCCAGGATGATATTCGATTGAGAAATCATAATCCTTTAATAATTCTACCCATCTTCTTTGTCTCAAATTTAACTCCTTTTAGGTAAGGAGGTATTTAAGACTCTTGTGATCCGTGTAGATTATTGACTTCTCACCATTGAGATAGTGCCTCCAAATCTTTAGAGCAAAGACAATAGCAACTAACTCCAAATCATGTGTAGGGTAGTTTACTTCGTGTGGTCTCAATTATGAGAAGCATAGGCCACCACCTTTCCATTTTGCATCAACACACAACCTAAACCCGTGTGAGACGATCACAATAAACAAGTGAATTCTTTTCCAGCCTCCCATGAATCAAACCGGAGCTTCCGTCGGATCTTCTTCAATTTCTCAAACTCTCTTGCTTTTTCACCAAATATACGGAGCTCCTTTCGCAACAGCTTTAGTTAGGTGCAAGAATCAACTAAAACCCTCTACAAAACGTCTATAGTATCCAATAAACCCAAGAAACTCCAATTTTAGCTACCGATGTTGGTGGTTTCCAATCCGAATAGCCTCAATTTTCCGAGGATCCACCCTTATTCCTTCTACCGATACTACATGACCAAGGAAAGTCACTTCCTTTAGCCAAAATTCGATTTACTAAATTTGGCATACAATTGTTTATCACGAAGTAGCTGTAATACTATCCGCAAATGCTTGTCATGCTCCTCCTCATTTCTCGAATAAACCAATATGTCATCTATGAACACTACCACAAATCGGTCTAAATATGGTTGAAAGACTCGGTTCATCATGTCCATAAATGCGGCTGGTGCATTGGTTAGTCCAAACGGCATCACTACAAACTCATAGTGTCCGTAACGTGTCCGAAATGCCGTCTTATAAATGTCCGCTTTTTCACCTTGAGTGGTGATAACCCGACCTTAAATCAATTTTGGAGAAAATCAAGCTCTTTTAATTGATCAAACAGTCATCAATTCTCGGCAGAGGATACCGATTCTTGATCGTCAATTTATTCAATTGTTTGTAGTCAATGCACATACGCATCGATCCATCCTTCTTCTTGACGAACAAAATGGTGCTCCCCACGGAGACACACTTGGTCGAATAAATCCCCGATCCAACAATTCTTGAATTTGAGCTTTGAGCTCACCAACTCCTTCTGCCATTCTATAAGGAGCAATGGACACCGGAGTCGCCCTGCAAAAGCTCAATGCCAAATTCTACTTCCCGATCTGGAGGTATACCAGGAAGTTCTTCGGGAAATACATCGGGAAATTCCTTCACCGTCCTCACATCATTCACAGATAACTCTTTGGCATCCAAAGCACAGATAAAGGCTAGGAATGCTCCATATCCTTTCCGCACCAACTTCTCTGCCTTTAATGCAGATACCACATTTTCCAAATAGTTCCTTCGCTCACCAATCATTATGACTTCCTTATCATCCGAGGTTCTTACTGACATTCATTTTTCAAAGACAATCCAATTGCGCTCGATGTTTAACCACCAATCCATGCCTGAATGAGATCGAACTCGCGAAAGGTAGTTCCATCAAGTTTGCCACGAATACCTCCTCTTGAATTTTCAAGGGCACGTCTTTAAACATTTTATTAACAATTACCGACTGTCCTAAAGGACTAATTACTGTCATCTCATTTTCGGTAATTTCAGATTCTAAATTCAGGTTTCCAGATATGGCACTAGATACATATGAATGGGTAGAGCCAATATCTATTAAGGCAATAACAGGTACATCAAAAATGAAGAACGTACCAGTTATCACATCTGGTGCATTGCCGTCTCTCATGGCGCCTAACTACATAGACCACCCAGTCGCCTTGCATCCGCATTTCCTCTAGGACCATTGCCTCGATTCGGTGCACCTTGACCACGCCCAAATTTCATTACCACCACGACTGGTCCACGACCTCCTCGGTGGTCGCTGATTACCTCCGGCCTACAGTGCATCATTATTACGAACTTCTTGAGTCGTATCCATACGCCGAGGATAATTTTGTATCGATGATCCATTGAACCACATTTGTAGCATGCTCGCTTTCCTCCAACATTCTCCAAAATGTCTTTTCCCACACTCGCAGCCTCGACTTCGATTATTTGCTACGGGTTCTACCTTGAACCGGTTCATCATTCCGAGGTCTCTTCTCGAATCGCTTTGAAGAACCGCATCATTGTGTCTCTCTCTTATTTTGGAATCTTTCTCGATTTTGCCGTTTTAAATTCTTAGCCTCCTCGGCTATTTTGGCCTTCTCCACAAGTGTGGAAAATTTCGACTTCTTGTGGAGCAATCGTAACCTCACCATCATTAAGTCCATCCTCAAACGCACACAACGCTCGTGATCTATTGCTACAATTGTTCGGGCATAGCGGCTCAGACGTGAAAACTCAGCTTCATATGCTGCCACGGGCCTTACTTCCTTGGACAAGATTCAGAATTCCTTCCTTCGAGCATCTACATAACTCGCTCCAACGATTTTCCTTGGAAGGCGACTTTAAAGAATTCCCAATTAATCGCAATTTCTTGGTGCCTTCTCGAACAAGGAGCCACCACTGATACGCCTCATCTCTTAACAAGGATACAGCTCCTCTTAGTTTTTGCTCAACAGTGCATTCCATATCATCCATAATCCGTTCCACAGCTTCGAGCCAGTATTCAGCCACATTCGGAGCTACACCGGAGACTCTCTAAAAACTTCTACATTATTTGACTTAAGTCGCTCTAAAATTGACCCACGAGTTGTTGGCCCAATTCTAGTTCCAACACCCTTTCCAAGACTCGCAGCATTGCTTGAGTCAATGCATTATCTTCTTCCATGTGATCACGTGATCCGTCTCACTCTCAATTGACGAAAAGGCCCATTTCGTATATGATTTGGTGCTTCATCAGTAGCACCTCGCCTCTACCACGCCACGCCTACTGCGTCCACGACCACGCCCTCTAGTGCTCATGATAGCTTGTTCGCTTTTTATCTCGATTACAAGTTTTATGAATCGAAAAATTTGTTTCGATGTTAATTAACGATATTTTATGAGATTTGAGATATAAAGTTGTTTTTTTTTCGCAACATCTCCTATAGTCTCAATCTCTACAGATTTTCACATCTAAAACTAGAAGTTCTAGAGTGTTCCTATGATCATATCATAGTAATCATTAAGCAATAAATACTTACTTGACTTGTTGCGGATGCTTGTGGCGCCATACTTGATCTTTAAAATATAATTGAACGATTTCATACGTAAATTATTTATAACCCAAACCACAAATAAGTTTTTGAAACTGCTCGATATTATTAAATGTAACACCCCAAACCCGGTCTATGCATTGAGACTAGATTTGGTTTGTTACATGAATCGAGCTATTTTTAAAATCTTTAATAAGTTGAAAACTACAATATTATTTTTTTATTACGGGTTTAATCAAAATCGTAAGAGTATTTTAATTTGATGAATATTAGAAAACTTTAGTTGAAAAACATTATTAACCTTGTATTATCAAAACCTTTAGGTAATTTGTTTAAGAGTTAACAATAATAAAATATTTATAAAAGAATTTCATATATTTGAAAACCCAAATTTATTTCACTAAAACATCATATAACCATAGCCCATATTTAAAAGTCCAAAATATATTTTAAAGCCAAACACACATATAAATCCATAAATTATTTATAGAGGCCCTTATTACATTAACCCAAAATAGTAAAATACTTATTAAAAAGTTCGAGTTTAATAAACCCATGTTTTGCAAGATGGCCTCCACGAAGTCATTCTCTACCAAGTCCACATCAATTTCCATTACCCGAGATGGAAAAATTTAAGGGGTGAGTTACTTAGAACTCAAAGTATAACTCACTTACTTGTCCACCGGGGCGACTTTCAATTTACGGGTTTGGGCCTTGAGCCCGTAAGCAAAATAATATAATGAATAACATAATTAATAGCATGCATGTATAAATGAATTTTTCCTCCCAAACCTAATTCCATCCGCTACACACCCCGCATTAACCATCACACCTGGGGATCAAGTCAACCCACCCCGCCATCACACCAATCATAGGCATTAAGCCAATTTATATTTTGTGGCATAGCCACGAACTAGATTGTGACAAAGTCACCGAACTAGAGGCATTGAGCCAATTATTATTTTGTGGCGAGCCACCGAACTAGAGGCAAATAGCCATTTATATCTTTTTCGGCAGAGCCACCAACTAGAGGCAAAAGCCATAATTTTGTGGCGTAACCACCGAACTAGATTTTGGCAATGTGCCTTCTTCTCTTCATCATTTCCCAACCCATGCAATATGTATGCAATAGTAAACTATGGTCATACAATAATTTATAAAAAGGCCCATTAACAAAAGTTAATATTTCCAAATCTTTATTAAGGCCCAAAAATAACACTTTGGCCTACTTAACTATTTATCAACTTAGGCCCAATTTTACGATCTAGCAAGTATTTTAGCCCATTTAACAATTTAACAGAGTTTACGGCCCATTTATCGATCTAGCAGAGATTTCGGCCCAATTTACATTCATACAGAGATTTCGGCCCGATTTTCAACTTAACAGAGTTTTCGGCCCATTTATCGGTCTAGCAGAGATTTCGACCCGATTATCAATTTAACAGAGTTTTTGGCCCAATTATCGATCTAGCATATTTTACGGCCCATTTTCACGAAACATACAATTTACATATTAACAATAATTTCTCGAGGGCATTTTCGTAATTTTCACGATTTTAGTCGTTTTCATGTATTTTTGTCAAAATATCAGTTGTTACGTTTTATACCGATCTAGTCATTTTACCATTTTACTTCAATACCAAATTGATATCCAACCCGAGAAAAAGTGTGAAGTTACACACCTCGATACCGAGAGTACTAATCCTTCTCGCTCCTAAGCACCTAAAACATATTTCGATCCGTTAGAACACTATTTCAGATAAATATAATTAATCGATAATAGATCCAAAATCTTACCCTCTTGATTTTGAATCACTTGATTTTCGGTTTCTCCTCGTTTATTGGTTCGTTAGTCGCCGAGAATCCACCAACGATAAAGGCTCGAAGTTCGTACCACTTCAAATAATTGACTTCCTTCTAAGATGGTCCGTAACCGGTGGAAAATCTCGGACTGTCGAAACCGCTCTTCGTTTAAATGGGGATTTACGGATCCGCCCCTCTTAATATGACTAACCACCGCCCTTTTCTTCCCTATTTTGAAAGTCTTCAAGATCAAAGGAATATTAATCCAATCTAAAATAATATTGAAATAATACTAGAGGCTTTAAAGGATGTGATTTCCTTACCACAATAAATCGATTCCAACATTTCTACGATTCTCCCGAACAATTGAATTCCGATCTTCCGTTTCTGCACTATATAATAACGAATAAAATGTTAATAGAACGAACG
This sequence comes from Gossypium rotundifolium, assembly GCA_025506655.1. Taxonomy (NCBI): domain Eukaryota; kingdom Viridiplantae; phylum Streptophyta; class Magnoliopsida; order Malvales; family Malvaceae; genus Gossypium; species Gossypium rotundifolium. The sequence continues at coordinate 159,560,215 of CP106729.1, read as the reverse complement.
TTTATTTCGATCCAAATGGTCCTTCATAACACCATCAATATTCGGCCATAACACTATTAATTAATCAAAAACGAAAAAAGAATCCCTTACCCAAATTATGCTATACTCTTCTTTAGGACTTCAATAAACACGAAAATAAAAGTAAGAAATTTTCCTTTAAAATCTAAACACCAAATCGTGCAATATATAAATACTCAGATTTTAGGGTGTTACATAAAGATTGAGGTTATCAGGTGAGATTAAGGCTATCGAAAGGGAAAGAGTTGGCAGAAACTCCAACTCTGTGTATGGGTATGATATGCCGAAATTGGGAGGCAAATATCATTTTTTTTTTCATTTGGTTTTTCTCACTTTCTCATCTATTCTCCTCAACCGAAAATTCTTTCTCTTTTGTACCTCTGTTTCTTGTCAAAACCAAAAGCTCTCTAGCTCTTCTCTTTTCTCCTAGATCCCTTCTGAAAGTCAAATACCCTTAGTGCCTATCTTCTTCCTCTATAGCCGAATTTACAAGGGAGATCTCTGTTTCCCGAAGGTGCACTGTAAGACATATACTCCTTAGTAATCCGGTGAGTTTTGGGATTTCTCTTTTTTTGTGATTCCTTTATTTTTATCAAACTCTTAATCTAAATCATTATTTCCAAGGCCTTGTCGATTATACTCTTTACCCTTGAAGCCGAAACTATCCTATTAAAGCCGATTTGGTGGAAAAATCAAAGGTAAGAAGTGGTAAGTGTGGCCGAATGGCCTTCCATGATTTTTTGTGCTTTGGCCGAATACTATGTGGGGTTAGGTTGAATGTGTGTAATGATTGGTTTGATATTTGGTTGATGGCCGAATGTAGGAAGGTTGGTGGTGACAATTTCTAAAGGATATTCGGGATTCGGCTAACTAGGTAAGTGTTCGTTTTAAAGGTTACATTTAACTAATGAGTTAGATCTCATCGTTATTTGGTTTAGTGATTAAGGGATTGTTATGGACTCAACTAACAATGAAGTAGAGAACGTTGGATCTTTGAATCTGTCGCCCAGATTCAAGAAGCAATCTGTTTCGGTAGTGCGAGATTGGCCAACGGGGTGTGGGTCAAAATCAAAGTCAGATCGTGGGCCAATAGTAGTTGTTTCAAGAGATAGTAACGTAGATATAGCAAAAGCCTTAGTACGTAAATCAGGTGTGTAATACTTCCCCACCATCTAGATCTGATTAATAATAAATATATATATGTATATGTGTTCATAAGATTTACATGTTACATTAAAAAGTCGAAATCTTGGATTTAAACGACGGACCCTCAGGTTAGTAAATAATCTGACTATATGTTACAAGTAAACTGTTGTACATGTTTTAAATTATTGTGCATGTTGCATGGGTTGGGTGATGAAAGGAGGAAGTTATATGTACATGTATATGAGTAATGGTTTTTACCGTGAATTACTTTATGCGACTAATGCCATGAATCGTTATACTGGGCTTTGGCCATTATATGTTATAAGGGCTTGACCAATATATCTTGATGAGCAGAATGACTGCCATCTTGGAGAGTAGCGGTGTGGGTTGATTGTAGAAATCCCTAATGGTGTGTTGGTTGGTACGGGGGGTGTAGTAGATGGAAACCTAGGCAATTGGGTTGGGCTTTGCATATTACTTGTTATCCATGTAAATGAAATTGTTGCTATGTTATATGAGGCCCAAATCTAGTGGTGCATGAGGGTTGCACACTGAGTCTCGCGACTCACCCCCTTTGAACTAACCTTTCAGGTGACGATTAGTGCATCAGACCGGGCCAGAGTGAAGCGCAAGGTGGCCATGCAAAGGAAGGTGGATCCGGCGACAAGTCCCCATATTAGTTTTTTTCTTAAAGTATTTTATATGAAGGATCTAAACTACATTGTAATAAGGCCATGGGCCATTTGTTTACATTTTAGATTTTAATATGGGCCTTTATTATTTATTCTCGTTTTAATTTCTTTCAAGGACATGTAATTAAGTTTTGGGCTTTCGATTAATAATGCACATTTTATGTAATTATTGTTTGGGCTTTTTGTCAACACGATTTGTTTTACTAAAAATTTTCTTAGTGACAAACCAGATCCAGTAGTAGTGTTTGGGCCGGGTTTGGGGTGTTACAAATTGATATCAGAACCTTGTTCAAAACTTGGCTTTGGGATTTTGGGCCCAAAAGATTTTCTAAAAATGGGTTTCTAAAACATGGATTTTTATTAGCAAAGGTTTATTAGTTCAAAGATGGCACTGCGTCCTCCTAAGTTCGCTGTAAGGACTCTAAACCATTGTGTGATATAAATGTGGGTTTAATGGCCTTATGGGATGTAGACTATTAGGTTAGAACTTGATGGACTCTAGGCTTAGACAAACAACTTTTAAAAAACCATAAGACTTAACTTCATTAAACAAAACCTGTAAACAAGTTACAAGACTAAAGTGTGGTAACAAGCATATGCATGTCTAGGAGTAGATCCGGAAGAGCTTGGTATTTAAGCAGTCCGAGTGACTCACCTCCTCTTCGCAAGAATCTCACCTGGTGCATAGTGATTGTTCACTTTAGCCATGACAGGGTGTGGCAATAGGCATAAGCATGTCTAGGAGTGGATTCAGGGAAAGCTTGGTACTTAAGCAGTCCTAGTGACTCACCTCCTTTCTACTAGAATCCTACCCGGTGCGTAGTGACTATTCACCCTAGTTATGAGTACGTGTTGACAGGCCAAAACTACAATTAAAACCCGAAAGGGACCAGCCACCTGTTTTTCTCACAAAAATTTTTAGAATATCCTTACTTTGAAAAAAATTACCTATGATTTGCGAATATATCCCGATTTACAAAGTCAACAGAATCTTTTCATAGAAAACAAAAACAACAACAACAACAACAACAAAATATCCTTGAATTGTAAAATTACCAAATTACCCTTGAGTTGTAAATGACCAAAACACCCTTAATTTGTAAATGACCAAAATACCCCTGATTGGCAAAATTACTGAAACACCCCAGATTTTCAAAATTTTGAAATAACCCCAGATTTTATAAATTACCAAAATATCCTAGATTTACAAAATTATAAAAATACCCTCAGATTTGTAAAATTTTTGAAATACCCTCGAGTTGGAAAATTACCAGAATACCCTTATTTTGCCAAATCACCCGAAACCTTATTTTGGAAAAATTATGAAAATACCCCTGTAGGGTAAAATTACAAAAATACCCCTGGGTAGCGAAATGATGAAAATACCCTTAGGTAATGAATGTTACTTGTATGAATGTTGTGTGTGCATAATTCCTAGAATAGGAAGACTAAAAATAGTAGATAGGTTCGAATTCGAAAGAATCACTTTTAAACTATGTTTTATAAGACTGTTCGGGGATAATTAGTGGAAACAATTAATGACTCACAAAATTTTTAAATTAGATAAACGCGAACTAAAAGAATAAGTAGAAGAGGTCGAGGACGTCCGCCACGTGGACGCGGCAGAGGTAGGATGACCGTGTCAGAACCCGTAGCATCGGATCATGGGTCCTAAGTGAGATCTCGATTCCACCAATTCTTGGTGGAATTCGAGACTGCAGTGAAGAGGAAATGGTGTCTCAAGCCGTACTGAGGGTTTTAGAAAGAGTGGCTGAGGCTGGTATGGGCAGAGGAGCCCAAAAATCTGTGCCTGAAAGGTTGAGGAGCAATGGGGCTGAAGTATTTAGGGGAGTCTCTAGCATATCCCCAAGTTTCGCTGAATATTGGTTGGAGGCAGTGGAACGTATAATGGATGACCTAGACTTCACGGTGAAGGAAAAGCTGAAGGGGGTCATGTCTCTTCTTCGAGACGAGGCCTACCAATGGTGGCTCACGGTGAAAGAGGGTACATCATGCGGACTGATTGATCGGGATTTCTTTAAGGAGTCATTCCAGGGAAAGTACGTTGGGGCTAGTTATATGGATGCTCAAAGGAAAGCATTCCTAAATGTGGTGTAGGGGAGTAAGTCTGTGGCTGAGTATGAGGCTAAGTTTCTATGCCTGAGTCATTATGCTCGAGGAATGGTGTCAACGGAGTACAAATAATACGTTCGATTTGAGGATGGGCTAAGAAATGAGCTAAGGGTTTTGATCGCGCCGGAACGAGAGAGAATTTTCGCGGTTCTAGTAGATAAAGTTAAAATAGCTGAGGAAGTGAAACGGGTGAAGAAACAAGAGAAGGATAAGGATCGGGGAAGGAGTAAGAGGAGTTTTGGACCCTCTAGAGCAACTAGAAATTTTCAAAAGAGGCCTAGGACTGATGGGCCAGCTCGTACTCCATCGGGCCAGAGTCAAGTATGTTCTATATGTGGGAGAACCCATTATGGGGAGTGTAGAGTAAAAATGGGTGGATGCTTTAGGTGTGGATCCACAGAACATTTGATGATGGACTGTCCTCAGATGTATCGTGGGTAGCCAACGGGTCGAGGTTCTGATCAGACTAAGAGGGGTGATCAGCTTGGACCAAGGGGTAGAGGTACAGCTAGTGGAAGAAATGGATTCGGTCGGGGTCGTGGAGCACCCGACACAGGTACAGGTAATAGGATGCAAGGCAGTTGGGTTTAGTTTATGCGGCTCACCGAAGGAAGGAAGGTGACGCACCGGATGTTATAACCGGTACGTTTCTTATCGCTAATAACCCTTTTCTTGCTTTAATTGATATTGGATCAACCCATTCTTATGTTGTATGCTCAGTATCTGAGACTCTAAGTATAGATTATGAGATAACCACTAGGAAAATAACCGTGGTTAGTCCCCTAGGACAATCTAGGGTAGTGGACATGCTGTTTAGGGAAGTACCTTTAGAGACTCAAGGGGTAGTGTTTCCGGCAGACTTGATTGAATTTCCATTTGGAGAGTTTGACCTCATCTTGGGAATGGATTGGTTAACTAAGCATCATGCCAAATTGGACTGTGAGAACAAGCGTATGATGTTGGGTACCTCAGAAGGCGGGGAAGTGGTTGTGTTAGGATAAAGGAAGAATTACTTGTCCAACATGATATCCTCCTTAAAAGTAATTAAGATGATTCAAAGGGATGTAATGCATATCTGGCTTTTATTAGTGCGTTGGATGCTATGGAGGTGACTGTTAATGAGGTCCGAACAGTCAAGGAGTTCGCAGATGTTTTTCCAGAGGAATTACCAAGATTACCCCCAGATCGCGAGGTGAAATTTGGAATAGACCTACTTCCGGGTACAGCTCCAGTATCTATCGCTTCTTATAGAATGGCCCCAAAGGAATTTGTGGAGCTCAAGGCTCAGATTCAGGAACTATTGGATCGTGGGTTCATTTGACCGAGTGTGTCTCTATGGGGAGCGCCGGTCTTGTTCATGAAGAAGAAGGATGGATCCATGCGTATGTCTGTGGACTATCGTCAATTGAACAAGTTAACGATCAAAAACAAGTACTCATTACCGAGGATTGATGACATGTTCGATCAGCTCAAAGGAGCATCGGTCTTTTCTAAGATTGACTTAAGGTCTGGCTACCATCAATTAAAAGTTAAAGAAGGGGACATTCATAAGACGACATTTCAGACTCGGTACGGGCATTATGAGTTCTTGGTAATGCCATTCGGGTTGACGAACGCACCAAGCCTTTATGGATATGATGAACCGGGTGTTTCAGCCATATCTTGATTAATTCGTGGTGGTGTTCATCGACGATATCCTGGTTTACTTTAAGTCGGAGGAGGAGCATGACGAACATCTTCGCGTGGTGTTGCAAACTCGAGGGAGAAGCAGCTGTTTGCAAAGTTTAGTAAGTGTGAGTTCTGGCTGAAGGAAGTGACTTTCTTAGGACATGTGGTTTCGGCTGAGGGAATCAAGGTGGACCCTCGAAAGATTGAGGCTGTATTGGATTGGAAACCACCAAAGTCTGTGGCAAAGGTTCGGAGTTTCTTAGGTTTTGTAGGGTATTACCAAAGGTTCGTTGAAGGGTTTTCTCTAATGGAGACTCCTCTGACTAAGTTGTTGAGGAAGGGAGTCTTATTCATATGGACCGACAAATAGCAAGAGAGCTTTGAGAAGTTGAAGAGAATCCTAATGGAAGCACCAGTATTAATTCAGCCGGAGGCAGGAAAGAAATTTATCATCTATTGTGATGCGTCGCACATGGGTTTAGGGTGTGTGCTGATGCAAGAAGGAAGTGTGGTGGTGTATGCGTCTCGACAGTTAAGACTGCATGAGTTGAACTACCTTACGCATGACTTGGAGTTGGCGGCGGTAGTGTTTGCCTTAAAGATTTAGAGGCACTACTTATACAAGGAGAAGTCGATAATTTACACCGACCATAAAAGTCTGAAGTACCTCCTTACCTAGAAGGAGCTGAATTTGAGACAACGTAGGTGGATCGAGCTCCTGAAGGATTATGATTGTTCGATCGAATATCTCCCTGGTAAGGCGAATGTGGTAGCAGATGCATTAAGCCGCAAGGTAGTATCGGAGTTAAGAGCCATGTTTGCTCATTTGAGTTTATTCGACGATGGGAGTTTGTTGGCTGAGTTGCAAGTAAAGCCAACATGGGTAAGTCAGGTTATGGATAAGTAGTTAGGAGATAAAGACTTGAGTGCTCGACTTTTGTAACTAAGGGATGGTGAAATGGAGGACTATAGTCTGAACAAGGATGGAGTTCTGTGTTATCGTGGGAAGATTTGCATGCCTAAGGATGATGAGCTAAGACAGAGGATTCTTCGGGAATCGTATAGTAGCCCCTATGCTATGCATCCTGGAGGAGTCAAGATGTATCGTGATTTGCGAGAGCAATTTTGGTGGCCAGGTCTGAAGAAAGAGGTAACAGAAGTCGTAGGAAAATGTTTGACGTGTTAGCAGGTCAAAGCTGAACACCAAGTGCCATCGGGATTGTTGCAGCCGGTGAAGATTCCCCAATGGAAATGGGAGAGAATCACGATGGATTTTGTTAGTGGGTTACCCCTTACACCCACTAAGAAGGATTCAATTTGGGTGATGGTTGACCGACTGACAAAGTCTGCTCACTTCATACCGGTTCGAGTGGACTTTTCTTTACAAAGGCTGGCTAAATTGTATGTGGCTGAGGTTGTAAGATTGCATGGTGTGCCAGTGTCGATCATATCAGATAGGGACCCTAGGTTCACATCACGATTTTGGAAGGCTCTTCATCAAGCAATGGGAACAAGGTTAGACTTTAGTACCACTTTTCACCCACAGACTGATGGTGAGTCCGAGAGGGTAATTCAAATCTTGGAAGATATGCTAAGGGGTTGCATCATCAACTTTCAGGGCAGTTGGGAAGAGTATTTGCCCATGGCAGAATTTGCGTATAATAATAGTTATCAAGGTAGCATTCAGATGGCGCCTTATGAAGCGTTATATGGAAGGAGATGTCGTACTCCAACATGTTGGACGAAGTTGGGTGAACGTAAGGTGTTAGGTCCAGAATTAGTTTTGGAAACCGAGGAGAAAGTGAAATTAATACGAGCTCGGCTAAAAAAGTGTCAGATCGACAGAAGTCTTACGCGGATCTAAAATGGAAAGAGGTGGAATTCGCGGTATGTGATCAAGTCTTCTTGAAGGTTTCTCCGTGGAAGAAGATAATGAGGTTTGGTTGAAATGGGAAGTTAAGTCCACGATTTATTGGGCCTTATCGGGTACTAGAACGTGTGGGCCCAGTGTCTTATCGGTTGGAGTTGCCTTCGGAGTTGGAGTAGATATATGACGTGTTCCATGTCTCGATGCTGAGACGTTATCGATCTGACCCATCGCACGTAGTGCCGGTAGAAGAGATAGAAGTAAGGCCAGACTTGTCCTTTGAGGAGGAACCAGTACAAATTCTGGATCGAGATGTGAAAGTATTGAGAAGGAAGTCTGTTCTGTTGGTTAAAGTTTTGTGGCAAAATCATGGCACAAAAGAGGCGACGTGGGAGCCAGAGGATGTTATACGCTAGCAGTGTCCCCATCTTTTCTAACCAGGTAAATTTCGAGGCCGAAATTTATTTTAAGGTGGTAGAACTATAACATCCTTAAAGTGGGCCTACGCATTTATATGATAGTCTAATATGTTAAATTGAGATTGTAAAGGTTGGGGCTACCTTTTTGATTAAATATTTGGATTAGGGTTAAAGTAGTGCTCTGGGTAATTTAAAGTGAAATATTGGGCTTTAAAAATTTGGGTTAGGTGGCTAATAAATGGTGTTAGCTTATAATTTAAGAAGATGGTTAATTAAGTGACAAGCTGGGCTTGTGGCCCAAAGAATTAGAGTGCATTAAGTGGGCATAAGGTGGCGCCATAAGGGGGGAGGAATTTGGGCCCTTGTGTGGCTGATTGGGCCTTAGGAGATGGGTCAAATTCGGCACTTAAATGGGAAGGGGGTGGACGGCATTAGGCTACTAATTAAAGACTTTATTTCTTTTATTTAAGTGATAAAATATGATAAACAAGGAGGGAGGAGTTGGCTTTAGTGAGGGCTCTTTGAAAGGGTAAGATAAGGATTGAGGTTATCAGGTGAGATGAAGGCTATCAAGAGGGAAAGAGTTGGCAGAAACTCCAACTCTGTGTATGGGTATGATATGCCGAAATTGGGAGGCCAGATATCATTTTTTTTTCATTTGGTTTTTCTCACTTTCTCATCTATTCTCCTCAACCGAAAATTCTTTCTCTTTTGTACCTCTGTTTCTTGTCAAAACCAAAACTCTATATCTCTTCTCTTTTCTCCTAGATCCCTTCAGAAAGTCGAATACTCTTAGTGCCAATCTTCTTCCTCTATAGCCGAATCTACAAGGGAGATCTTTGTTTTCCCGAAGGTGCACTGTAAGCCGTATACTCCTTAGTAATCTGGTGAGTTTTGGGATTTCTCCTTTTCTGTGATTCCTTTATTTTTATCAAAATCCTAATCTAAATCATTATTTCCAAGGCCTTGTCGATTATACTCATTACCCTTGAAGCCGAAACTATCCCATTAAAGCCAATTTGGTGGAAAAATTGAAGGTAAGAAGTGGTAAGTGTGGCTGAATGGCCTTCCATGATTTTCTGTGCTTTGGCCGAATATTATGTGGGGTTAGGTTGAATGTGTGTAACGATTGGTTTGATATTTGGTTGATGGCTAAATGTAGGAAGGTTGGTGGTGACAATTTCTAAAGGATATTCGGGATTCGGCTAACTAGATAAGTGTTCATTTTAAAGGTTACATTTAACTAATGAGTTAGATCTCATCGTTATTTGGTTGAGTGATTAAGGGATTGTTATGGACTCAACTAAAAGTCAAGCAAAGAAGGTTGGATCTGTAAAACCGTCGCCCAAATTCAAGTTATATGTTTATGATAATGCTTGAATTGGTCGAATGAGAGTGTGATGACTATGTATGGAAAAGTTTTAATTTATATGGATTTTATATTTTAAATTTTGTACAATTGCTTGGATCATGTCCGGTAATGCCTCGTACTGCTCCTACGGAACGGGTGAGGTGTTACATTAATTATATCTATACTAGAGAAATTTTATCGATACCATATGAAAAATATTGATACTAGATGAATACTTAGTTAACTTTGTGAAAATTGGAATGTCAATTTGGTACCATTTTTAAAAGTGGTATTGATATTTTGAAAACTATCGATACTTGTCCAAAAAGTATATTTTTTGGCCTAGAGTTATACTAGAATTATCTTAAAAATAGTTTGACTAGTTGAAATAATTCTTACTTAAATAAAATCATTTTAGCTTGGTCGTGAGGCTTGTTCAACTAGATAATTTGATTAAAAAATTTTCTTGAAAAATTAATTTGGAAAATCTTAGTGATTTTTGGAAAATTAATTTTAATCAAGTAAAATTAAATTAATAAAATTAATTAAAAATAACTATGATATTTTTTAAATCAATTTTCAAGTCAGGCAATTAGTCTAATAGGTAATTGAACTTGAAAATTGGACTCGAGAATCAAAAACTGAGATTGATACCTGAAACTGGTTGAACCGGACAAAGTGTATAAAACTAGGACGACGATCCAACCGGTGGCTGACCGGATTGGTCAGCCGCCACTTGCCCGGACTAAACTAGTAGCAGCCAAGCTGGCTATCACACCATCGGCTAGGCATCCGCATGTCTGGCTGGTGCGACACCGTTCGAATAGCCAACACCTGCTCCAGTCACGACATCGGTGGCCTCATGAGGTGGTGTTGAGCAGGCCAAGCCCATTTAGGGAAAGCGACGACAATGCTGGGTGTTGTGGGAGAGTCACACCGGCGATGGCGCTATCGGGCATGATAGTTACAACGGTAGCGATCCGGCATTCGGCAGATGGACGACTACTGTGATTCTTCAGCGGTAGAGTAGGGGAAAAATTAGATTCCTAACGGGACTTTACTAGGTCACTTAATTTCAATTAACTTTTCCAAAGATAATTATTTTAATGAATTTAATATTAAGCAATATCTATCTAGATATTAATATGAGATGTTAAATTTAATTTAATATTTAACTAGATAATATTTTATTAGTTTAATATTAATGTGAGATATTAAATTTAATTTAACATTTATCTACATAATATTTTATTAATTTAATATTAATGTGATTAATTCTAATCCTAGGTGAACTCTCTCTAAACTCTCTTTATATAAAGAGAGCATGAGTCATTATTCTCATACACTTGAATTCAAGAAAAGTTGTAGAGAGAATTTTCTGAAGAAATTATTTTAGAAAGTTTCTAAATATATTCTTGTTATTTACAACCTGGCCCCAGAAATTTAGAGAAATTACAAATTTCCCCACTGGTAATTTTGTGAAAAGTTTTCTGATTCGAAGTGAGCACACACTCAGCAGACGTGTGCTTAAGGATAGCGAAGAAGACTACTCGATCAAAGCATTCATCCTAGGCAAATCATAAAGGTTCTATTTTAATTAAGTGTTTATTACTTTAGATAACACAACCAAGTTCTTGTTTTTAGAAAAAAATTAAAACTTTGGTTGTCCCTTAAACCTATTTTTCGCTGCATTTTCTGAACATGATTTTCCAATAGTGTAGCCTTCGTATCTTTTGCATGCTTAAATTTGATGGTTACCATTTTATCAATGTTAGAGGTGAATTTGGTCTTCGTTAATTGGATCAACTTTGTGTTCTCATGGAACCTTTCATAGTTTGTCATCCATGCAGGAGGGAGTAAAGAGATCATCTATTCTCTGGTCACAGCTTTAGGAACATCAACATAAATGTTCAATTTTTCTTGTGCATCAAATTTAACAAATGAGATCTCATACTCCACTGGTATGTATGCTGGAAAATTTTGGTTAAGAAAATAATTTACAATTAAAGCGAAAGTTAAAAAAAATTAAAATTGCGCTAGTTTATAATGTTTATAGCAATAAACTTTTACCGAAAAGTACATGTGCTTTGTACGAGATGAATTTAAGTCAGTCCTAGCTTTCAGTCAAACAACCTTCTCCTTTATCCTCATTCCAAAAATTTTATTGAGTGTGGGCTCTAGCAACACAAATCAAACACAGAATAAGAAATGATAATATTGCTTTAGTATAAAAGTAATTCTATTAATAGAAACTAGTAAAGATCGTAATTCCCAAAAAAAAAAATAGAATTTATTCTAAGTAAATAAATTACCACTACTTTCTAGAAAAATAACAATAACTTAATAGTCAAGAAGTGTGTATGTGTGTGTTAGGTCAATCGGTTTCATCTATTCATAGAGATAGATAGAAGAATCTTGGTTGAATAAGGCTTAAAAGATAATATTTATATAAATAGAAAATACACTTCTACTATAACTGTAACGCCTAAACCCAATCCGATTCGGCGGATCTAGATCTTGGCTGTTACAATTTTCCATTATAGACTTTTTCTGACTTACAAAAATTTTACAACTCAATTGAAAAATTTTCTAACTAAATTTGCTTCTAAGGCATAGTATATAATTACATTGGTCATGATGGGTTTTACATAATGATATGATGACTTAGTTTCATAGTTCTAATTAGTTACTTCTAGTTGGAGATACTGATTTTAGTAGGTTTATTAACGTATTTGGTACCTATTACAGGGACTTACAAAAGAATCCCTCGACTTATTTCATTAATTCCATTAAACTCAATCACACCAGCCCAATACTGCTTTGTACACATAATAGCGAACTTGCCACACCCTTGATGTAGCCCTAGCATTGTCCCTTATGGTGTAGTTCCATTTTAGCTTACCTGTGACATAAAAGCAGAGAAGTAAGTTCAGGCAAACTTAGTGAGTAAACTATAACATCCTTAAAGTGGGCCTACGCATTTATATGATAGTCTAATATGTTAAATTGAGATTGTAAAGGTTGGGGCTGACTTTTTGATTAAATATTTGGATTAGGGTTAAAGTTAGTGCTTTGGGTAATTTAAAGTGAAATATTGGGCTTTAAAAATTTGGGTTAGGTGGCTAATAAATGTTGTTAGCTTATAATTTAAGAAGATGGTTAATTAAGTGACAAGCTGGGCTTGTGGCCCAAAGAATTAAAGTGCATTAAGTGGGCATAAGGTGGCGCCATAATGGGGGAGGAATTTGGGCCCTTGTGTGGCCGATTGGGCCTTAGGAGATGGGTCAAATTAGGCACTTAAATGGGAAGGGGGTGGATGGCATTAGGCTACTAATTAAGGATCTTTATTTCTTTTATTTAAGTGATAAAAGATGATAAACAAGGAGGGAGGAGTTGGCTTTAGTGAGGGCTCTTCAAAAAGGGTAGGATAAGGATTGAGGTTATCAGGTGAGATTAAGGCTATCAAGAGGGAAAGAGTTGGTAGAAACTCCAACTCTGTGTATGGGTATGATATGCCGAAATTGGGAGGCCAGATATCATTTTTTTTTCATTTGGTTTTTCTAACTTTCTCATCTATTCTCCTCAACCGAAAATTCTTTCTCTTTTGTACCTCTGTCTCTTGTCAAAACTGAAAACTCTCTAGCTCTTCTCTTTTCTCCTAGATCCCTTCTGAAAGCTAAATACTCTTAGTACCTATCTACTTCCTCTATAGCCGAATCTACAAGGGAGATCTCTTTTTTCCCGAAGGTGCACTGTAAGTCGTATACTCCTTAGTAATCCGGTGAGTTTCGGGATTTCTCCTTTTCTATGATTCCTTCATTTTTATCAAACTCCTAATCTAAATCATTATTTCCAAGGCCTTGTTGATTATACTCTTTACCCCTGAAGCTGAAACTATCCCATTAAAGCCGATTTGGTGGAAAATTGAAGGTAAAAAGTGGTAAGTGAGGCCGAATGGCCTTCCATGATTTTTTGTGCTTTGGCCGAATACTATGTTGGGTTAGGTTGAATGTGTGTAATGATTGGTTTGATATTTGGTTGATGGTCGAATGTAGGAAGGTTGGTGGTGACAATTTCTAAAGGATATTCAGGATTCGGCTAACTAGGTAAGTGTTCATTTTAAAGGTTACATTTAACTAATGAGTTAGATCTCATCGTTATTTGGTTGAGTGATTAAGGGATTGTTATGGACTCAACTAATAGTCAAGCAGAGAAGGTTGGATCTATAAAACCGTCGCCCAAATTCAAGAAGCAATCTACTTTGGTAGTGCGAGATTGGCCAACGGGGTGTGGGCCAAAATCAAAATCAGATCATGGGCCAATAGTAGTTGTTTCAAGAGATAGTAACGTAGATATATCAAAAGCCTTAGTACGCAAATTAGGTGTGTAATACTTCCCCACCATCTAGATCTGATTAATAATAAATATATATATATATATATAAATATATATGTATATGTGTTCATAAGATTTACATGTTACATTAAAAAGCCGAAATCTTGGATTTAAAAGACGGACCCTCAGGTTAGTAAATAATCTGACTATATGTTACAAGTAAATTGTTGTACATGTTTTAAATTATTGTGCATGTTGCATGGTTTGGGTGATGAAAGGAGGAAGTTATATGTATATGTATATGAGTAACGGTTTTTACCGTGAATTACTATAGCGGCTAATGTCGTGAATCATTATACTGAGCTTCACCATTATATGTTATAAGGGCTTCACCAATATATGTTGATGAGCAACATGACCGCCATCTTGGAGAATAGTGGTGTGGGTTGATTGTAGAAATCCCCAATGGTGTGTTGGTTGGTGCAGGCGTGTAGCGGATGGAAACCTAGGCAATTGGGTTGGGCTTTGCATATTACTTGTTATCCATGTAAATGAAATTGTTGCTATGTTGTATGAGGCCCAAATCTAGTGGTGCATGAGGGTTGCACACTAAGTCTCGCGACTCACCCCCTTTGAACTAACCTTTCAGGTGACGATTAGTGCATCGGACCGAACCGGAGTGAAGCGCAAGGTGGCCATACAAAGGAAGGTGGATTCGGCGACAAGTCCCCATATTAGTTTTTTTCTTAAAGTATTTTATATGAAGGATTTAAACTACGTTGTAATATGGCCATGGGCCATTTGTTTACATTTTAGATTTTAATATGGGCCTTTATTATTTATTCCCGTTTTAATTTCTTTCAAGGACATGTAATTAAGTTTTGGGCTTTCGATTAATAAGGCACATTTTATGTAATTCTTGTTTGGGCTTTTTGTCAACACGATTTGTTTTACTAAAAATTTTCTTAGTGACAAACCAGATCCGGTAATAGTGTTTGGGTCGGGTTTGGGTGTTACGTAAACCTTCTTTTACTTGAATCATATTCGAAACTCCATTTTCCTCTATCTCATTGTATCATTTCTTTGGTTTGTTCTTGGTAAATACATCCCCAAATGTTCCATTCATTATGCCATAGGTGTTATACTACACACTAAGATCATCATTTACCTCTTATGATACCTTTAACCACCTCGATTTCAAATAACCCAATAGATAGAATACTCTTGGCTCACCACTTACACTGGTGCACTCTAGCATCTCTATTCGTACCTTATTACGACACACAGTTAGTCTTAATACTTCTTACAAACCTTTCTTTTTAGTGTTTGCCATAATTATCATTCCTTCAGAAGACTTAATACATAGTTTTATAAGAGCTCATCATGGATTCCTTTCTTTTCGTTTAGAGTTTACCACTGAGGCATTTTTTTTGAGTGGTTACCACAAGGGTCTTTCTTTAGATTATGCCACTAAAGAATTTCTTTTTAGAGATAGCCATAAAGGCATCCATGTCTAGAGATGTGCCACAAAGGCATTTCCTTTCAACGTATTGCCACAAAGGCTTTCTTGTCCAGAATATTACCACAAAGGCACCCTTTATATTCAGTACTTTCCACAAAGGCTTTATTGTCCAGAATATTACCATAAAGGTATCATTTACATTCAATACTCGCCACAAAGGCTTTCATGTCCAGAATATTCCCACAAAGTCATCATTTACATTTAGTGCTCACCGAAAAGGCTTTCCTCTCCTAGTGGTTCAGGCAATAAGGATTTGCCCAGACTCACACTTAGTGAGGTTTGCCCCTTATCGTCCCGAGACACACAGAGAACCATATTTAGGCAATAACCTTCTTTAACTTTTTCCCATATGATGCCATAACCCACCAATTAAAATCTTACATGATACGATCTTCTTTTCATATGACATCATAACCCACCAGTTACGATGTTACATGATATGGTCTTCAGCGCCATAGTGATCTGTTGTAATTCGATGTAGCATATTAAACTAACTTTCGCACTTTAGGAGCTTGAAAACAAATATTATCATTAGGTTTTAATTATGTTTTAGTAAGTTTAATTAAATTCAATAAAATATGCAAATTAAGTTTTTTATTAACCTTAGGGGCCGAATGAGGCCTACGGGTGAGCTAATGAACTTTGTAAGTGTGTAGGAGACCATTAGAAGGTGTGCTAAACCGATACTAGTCACTACGTCGCAACACAAAGGGTTCGATGTCGCAACATAGGAGTGGAATGGAGAAATTCCAAGGATGCATTTGACTTCGTGACACAGCCTAAGGGTGTCGCAACATTCCTTTGAAAACATCCCAAGAAGGGTATACTGACTTCTATGTCATGAAGTAGGTCCTAATGTGTCACAACATTGACTCTGGATGGGAATTAATACGAGCCAGAGGATGTTTTGGTCTGTACAATCAAACTTAAAGCTCGAGAACATCAACTAACCTATGGTTAAGACGGTCACCTTAAATATATAAATAGGCTCATTTTTCACATGTTATGGGCATTAATGACTTAGCTTAGAATCTCTCTTTTAATTTCAGTTTAGTTTTTCTATTTTCTTAGGTTTTAGATTTATTTTCAATTTGTTCTTTGTTTTATTTAGGAAGATCTTATTTGTGGATACAAACAAACATTGTGGATTCATTTTTATTCATAAATACAAATGAAGATTTTTTTTAAACTCTATACTTTCGATTCAATTATCATGTTCATACTTTATATCGATTTTATATTTTTCTATGAAAACCATAATGAACTAATCCTTCTATGGGGTATTAGCAAGTAAAGGTATGACTATTAACTGTTTTGTAGGGTTACGCAACGAATCAATTGTTTGGGAAAGGACTAACCTAAACCCTAGGCTTGGCAACCCTAGGAAGTCATCAAGGTGGGAATTAACCCAAAATTGGTATGGCCTATCTGTGAACACCTTCACTCCAAGTCAGTCTAGACTGTGATGTCAGATGATAAATAGCCCTTGCTGGCTTGTTATTTTGTTGAACGTATAGAAAGATCCTGCTAGGATATCGACTAGTTGATTGACAAGAAACCTAAAGCAACAGTTGATGAAGAGTATCGAAGCGAGCTAATCACCCATAATCAGATTTGATTAATTTCACTTTTTGATTTCTCGATACTTATTTATTTGTTATATGTTTATTATTATAAAAAAAACCCTAAAAATCCCTTTTATTTATATTTGCATAATATAACTTAATTCAAGTATGAATTAGATATTTAGGTGTTTAGGTTGAAATTGATCTAGTTTTAAGCCTCCTTTGGGTTTGATCCTCGGAGTACTGACCAACTCTGTTGTAACTATATTACAAATTGACCCGTATACTTGTGGATACTGCTTTACATCTATTTATCTTTCGTTGTAGTATTCACACTCTGAACGTTAGTACTCTGGAGGTGGTCAAATGGCCATGGACTTGCCCTTTCAAAGATTCGTATTTTTACTCCCGATAGACCCCTTTAGACAACTTTGGAGACAGACACAAACTCTTCATACTTAGACCCATCTTTCATGAACTCATCGTATCTTAACTTACTCATGAAACACACATCTAGACCTTTCTAATAGATTAACACCTTTCCATTACCCAGACACAAACAATCTTTAACCTCAAGATTTATGTTATCCATTCATGGAAGTTTATAAGTCTTATGTTCCTTATCAGAGTCATTACATCATACTTTTCTAGTTTCATTATCACAATTTGGTCTGTAACACCCCAAACCCGGCCTAGACGTTATGGCCGAATCTGGCGATATCACATGATAGTGCTTTGGAAAACATAATTACAATAAGGCCATTTTCGATATCTTAGGTTATCGTCAAAAACTTGTCGTTTATTCATTACATTGCGGAAGCTTTTAAAATAATTTGCGAATTCATGTGTCTTTGATAAAACATTCGTTTATTTGAAAACTCGTGTCTTATCATAATGCTAGCAGTTTATAAAATAAAAATCCCAAGTTTTAAACAAAAATCCATAATGGCCATATTACATAAGGCATACCCAGATATAATCAAAATCGTAAATGAAATAAATAAAACAAAACCATAAGGGTTCAGAACTGGTCACCGCTGAGTCTTCCGCTGCATCGACCCGTCTGCTGCTGGGGATTACCTGAACAGATTAAACAAAAAGGATGAGCTTTCTCAAACTCAGTATGTAATCCCCACAAAAAACATACACATGGCATAAAGTCAGAAGATAGTCATTAATTCATAGCTCGGGTCTGGGCCCATTACAGAAATGGTGTGGACTTTAACCCACTCAGACACAGAATCAGATATGTTCTAGGGCCTTAGCCCATTTCAGACATAATAAGTAGATTAGATAGAATAGCAAAATCCTACCCACCAGCCTCTACACACCAACTCCATCCAACCCTACACACCATGTGGGGATAAAATTAACCCACCCATCCCCACACACCATGTCGCATCAATACAACAAATAATCGAGAAGTTGCAAATGAGTCGCGGATAATGAGCTTGAAAGCCTTTCAGATACTTCCTCAGAATCATCAACCCACCTCGATGCAATGCAACATACATAAAATGTCATACTATTATGCAAACGCAGTTCATACACTCAGATATCAGAAAACATGTTCAATACAAAATCAGAAAGTCAAGTCACATAATTAGGGGTCTAGGTAAAGCTTATCGACCCTACATTAGGTTCATAGTCGAGTAGGGCGACCCGTGCGATCCTACAGAACATTACACAAAAATGGGCTCACACGCCTATGTGGCCTGCCCGTGTGGGCCTACACGTCCGTGTGGCCCACATGGCCCAAATTAGCCTTGGCCGTGTAGATCACATAGCCTGGCCTAGAATCCTACACGCCTATGTGGTTCACCTGTGTGGGCCCACACACCCGTGTGGTCTACACGGCCCAATTGGTTGAGCCCGTATGTTGCACACGGCCTTGCCCAGCTGTCACACGGTCATGTCACTCGGGCACGGCCTGGCTCGTCGATCACACGGTCGTGTGGTGGCTTACAGTTTTGCATATGACCTACCACACGGGCGACCACACACCCGTGTGGCGTCGACAGAGAGGTTTTCGACTTTCACTAAAACTTGTTTTATGCATTTTCGGGTACACACCTGGTTTCGATTGATGCTGAAACAACCTCTGAGCACTCTAGAACCTATAATTCATCAATTTCACTCAGTTTATCACTTAATCAATCGAACCAAAACCGAATCCGAAACGAGAAGCACATCCCTTAAGCGATGAAAACTTACCCCAACAACTCAAAATATTTGATTACGCAATTGTACAATGAAACCCTTAATCCACGTGAGATGCTACTGCCAAACGTCAAAATCCCAAAATCAAAGTTGGAAAAACATAAGTTAAAAAGAGCAAAACTCCACTTATTAGAACGTACAAAGTCAAAAGGTACACCGATGGAGGCGAAATTGCATAATCGAGGAAAGGAAATGAACAAAATTTTGGTAGGGGTTTCTGAGAAAGAAAATTGACCAACAAAAAGGAGAGAAACGAAATTGAGAGGGAGAGGAAAGGTGAATAATTTTTCTAATATTGCCCCTATCATCTCCCCAAATCTCTCATTACTATCAGATTTTTAGTCCAACACAAACACTCGGGACGTGACAGGAAAAACTAATGCTCACGTAGGGATTCGAACCTCAGACCTCTAACAACCTCAACACTCCACTTAGCCACTAGACCAACAGGCCCGTTCTGTTCATTACTTACACCCTTTTACTTATAAGCCTACTAACTAGAGATAGGGCTTTACTCATAAAAATACCAAAATTTTCCCAAGTCAAGGCTTGAACTTGGAACTTCTCACACACACCCCTAGAACACTTAACCACTAAAGTAGATACATATTTGTGTCACAAAATGACAAAAGCTAAAATAAGAAAAATCAAGGCCTTACAACTCTACCCTCTAAAAGAAAATTTCATCCTTGAAATTTTACCTGATCAGAAAAGGTGAGGATACTGCTGACGCATCGAATCCTCCGGCTCCCAAGTGGCCTCATCAGTGCTATGATTCCGCTACAACACCTTCACTAAGGGGATGGACATCCTCCGCAGAACCTTAATATTGCACTTCAGAATCTGAAATGGATCCTCCTCAAATGTCAGATTTGGTCTAACCTCAATGTCCTCAATAGGAACAAATGCGCTTGATTAGAGCGGTAGCGTCTCAACATTGAGACGTGAAACACATCATGAATGCGATCCAACTTCAGAGAAAGCTCCAACTGATATGCGATCGGCCCCACTCACTTTAGAATACGGTACGACCCAATAAACAGAGGGCTTAGCTTACCCTTGCGACCGAACCTCAAGACCTTCTTCCATGGCGAGACCTTGAGAAAAACTAAGTCCCCATAGAATACTCAATATCCTTTCTCTTCAAATTAGCATAAGATTTCTATCTATCAGATGACGCTTTTAATCGATCTCGAATCAATCGAACCTTATCTTTTGTTTTAGAAACCAACTCCAGACCCAGAACACGTCCCTCACCCAACTCAGTCCAACATAAGGGAGTGTGTCACTTACGGTCATACAGGGCTTCGTACGGTGCCATCTGAATGCTAGACTAATAGCTATTGTTATAGGCAAACTCTGCCAATGGCAAATACTCCTCCCAACTGCCTCTGAAATTTATAACACAACTCCTCAACATATCCTCTAGTACTTGAATCACCCTCTTTGACTGACCATCTGTCTGAGGATGGAAAGCAGTACTAAAGTCCAACCTTGAACCTAGCACTTCGTGCAACTTCTTCTAGAACCGAGACTTGAAGCGAGGATCCCTATCAGAGATGATTAAGATAGGAACCCCATGCAGTCTCACTATTTCAAATATGTATAGCCTAGCCAATTACTGAAGAGAAAAGTCTGTTCTGACTGAAATAAAATGAGTAACACGGTCGATCGATCCATGACAACCTAGACGATATCCTTCTTAATGAGTGTTAAAAGAAACCCACTAACGAAGTCCATAGTTACTAGCTCCATTTCCACATCGGTATATTTACCGACTGCAGCAACCCCGAAGGTAACTTATGCTTCGTCTTAACCTGCTGGCAAGTCAAACAGTGAGCAATGAAGTCTGTAACCTCACACTTCAACCCTGGCCACCAGTACAACTCTCAGAGATCTCAGTACATCTTGTTCTGCCGAGATGCATAGCGTAAGGGTTATTATATGCTTCCCTCACAATCGACTGTCTTAAATCCTCATCATTCGGCACACAGATTCGATCGCGAAACAAAGTACCCCATCACTGTTAATCTCGAAATCAGTAGTATCCCCATTCTCAACCTGAAGAAAATGCAACTCAAGCGAATTATCCCCTATCTGCGTACCTCTAATCTAATCAATCCATGTGGGTTTAACCTGAAGTTCTTCTAACAGACTCCCATCGTTGAATAAGCTGAGTCGAGCGAACATCGCTCTTAGATCAGTCATAGCCTATGGCTTAAGGCATCTGCCACCACATTAGCCTTACCAGGGTGGTACTCAATGGTGCAGTCATAATCTTTAAGCAGTTTAACCCATCTACACTACCTAAGATTTAACTCCTTTTGGGTGAGGAGATACTTGAGGCTTTTATGATCAGTGTAGATAGTGCACTTCTCACTTTACAAATAGTGCCTCCAGATTTTTATAGTGAAGATGACCACTGCTAACTCCAAATCGTGCGTAGGATAGTTAGCCTCATGCGTCTTGAGCTAACAACACGCATAAGCTACCACTTTACCATCCTGTATCAGAAAGCAACCCAAACCCACATGCGAGACATCACTGTATACAACGAAATCCTTCCCAGATTCAGGCTGTATCAAAACTGGAGCCTACGTCAAAATAGATTTGAGCTTCTCGAAGCTCGTTTATTGCTTATCCATCCAGACAAAGGGAACTCCCTTACGTAGAAGCTTGGTCAATGTTGCTACGATCAAAGAGAACACTTCTATAAAGCGTTGATAATAACCAGCCAGCCCCAGAAAGTTGCAGATTTCAGCCATATTCTTCGGCTGTTTTCACTCCAACACAGCCTCAATCTTACGAGAAACAACACGAATCCCCTCCACGAAAACTACATGCCCCAGAAAGGTTACTTCTCAGAGCCAAAATTCACAATTACTGAACTTCGCATACAACTATTTTTCACTCAGAATCTGTATACCACTCGGAGATGCTCATCGTGCTCGTCCTTAGTCTTCAAATACACCAGAATGTCATCAATGAAAACTACCACTAACCGATCTAGATAGAGCTGGAATACTCGACCATCGATCCATAAAAGTCACAGGTGCATTCAAATTCAAATGGCATCACTAGGAACTCGTAATGGTCGTAGCAAGTTCTAAATGCCGTCTTATGTACATTAATCTTTTTAACTTTCAACTGGTGATACCCTGATCGTAGATTGATCTTGGAGAAAACCAAAGCTCCTCAAAATTGTTAAACAGATCATTAATCCTCGATAAGGGGTACTTATTCTTGATGGTCAGCTTATTCAATTGACGATAGTCGATACACATATGCATGGATCGATCATTCATTTTCACAAACAAAACAGGTGCTCCCCACGAAGATACAATAGGATGGATGAACCCACGATCCAGTAACTCTTGAATCTAAGCCTTAAGCTCCACAACTCCTTCGGTGCCATTCAGTAGGGCACAATAAACACCAGAGCTGTACCCGAAATGAGCTCAATCCCAAATTCCACTTCTTGGTTCAGAGGTAGACCCAGTAGTTCCTCAGGAAAAACATTCGAAAAGTCCCTTACGATCCTAATGTCCCTAACCAAAGAGTCCCCAAAATCAAAAACACTGACGTAGGCTAAAAATGCCTCACATCCCTTCCATACCAATTTTTCTGCCACCAACGTAAAAATCACGTTAGTCAAGTAGTCTCGATGTTCCCCAATCACCACTACCTCGTGGTCCTCATCGCCTAAAACCACCCTTTTGTCGCATACCTAAACTTACTCGAGGCTTGACCACCACCCATTCCTAGAATCAAATTGAACTCCCCGAATAAAAGCTCCATCAGATCAACCAGAAATACTGTCCCTTGAACCCCTAACAGGACGTCTCTAAACAATTTACTAACTCAGATAGACTGCCTCAACGGACTCACAATAGTTACCTCACTCGAAGTACTCTCAACTGAAATCCCCAAAGTTTCAGACACAGCACTAGCTACATAAAAGTGTGTAGAGCCTATGTCTATTAATGCCAAATAAGGTACATTGTAAATGAAAAATGTACCTGTGATGACGTCCGGAGTAT